>VZQC01011057.1:177924-266573 GCA_009823505.1 Rhizomys pruinosus | reverse complement strand
TTCAACCACCATTTCCATTCACTTGAGGACACAGTTATGTCTTGCTAGACCCGGGCTTCTCTCTTTGAAGCGACGGAGCAGACTTTCCTTTTATGGTGGACACTGGCATAGAGTCCGCATCAGTGGATCTCAAGATCTCCCCCACAGGAAGGAAACAGGTGACTTACATTTGCCGGATCATTTCAGGAGATTGCCCCGATGGATCGTCATCTGCTGCAACTTGTTGACCTCTGAGGGCAAGGAAAAACATTATCCCTCAGGTACCTATTGGCCCAATGGATGTGATCCCCGATGGTGAGGGGATTAGGGTATAGTTATGGACTTTAAGTATGGTCATTAAGAACCAGAAACGTTAAGTTACACCAGCCTGATACATCACACCTATACTAAAATTGTTATCTTCTGAAAACAAACTTTGTGTTCTTTCCATATCATATTTCTTGAGTCACCTTTTTCCATTTTAACTTCATGTTACACTGTAATATTTATACATGTCCACATCATATACCAACCATTCATAGCCTGAAAATAAATGGTAGGTTAGTTCTAGGAGCTGTCAAGGGATTGTCATAATATAAGAGCACTTTTGTGTTCAGATCGTGGGGAATATAGCATTAACTTTGATCAGCTTGCCTTAATATGTAGGTACTTGGTGCTTCGCGCATCCACAGAATAGTGATACCATTCATCTTTTGTTTGTTTCTGGGGCTGTGTTTACTTCCAATTGCTTAACAAATCTCTTTCTAGTTCTGTCCATTTACCTGCGGAAGCTCCTGATATCATCTTTCTTTAACCACTGCATAGAAACCCATTTGTTTTCTGGGGACTGTGTTACTTCACTGAACATTATCTTTCTCGTTCCATCCATTTACCTTGCCCAAAGATCATGATGTCATCTTTCTTTTACCACTTGCATAGAACTCCCATTGTATAGATGTAACGCATTTTCTGATCCTATTACTCAGTTGCGGGCCAATTGGGTTGCTCCGAGCTCTTTGCTATTGTGAAGAGAGCGCTCACCAGGCTGCTAATGCACCTTTGTGGTGTTGGTAGGATGCATCTGTGGGTATATAGTCTAGGAAATGTATTGGCTGGGTTTGGTGGTAGGCTCATTCTGAGAGTCTTTCAAGGAAAATTTCTACACACTGCCTTCCACAATGGTTGTACGAGTTTGCATTCCCACCACCAGCAGTGGGATGAGTGTTCCCTTGTCCCTACAACCGTCCAAAGCGTATTTGTATCATTTGTTTTCTTTGATCCTAGCCAGCCTTACTGGAGTGAGATGATATCTTAAATGGTTTTTCGATTGATTTCTTAATTACGTCCATGTTGAACACTTTTTAACGATGTTTCTGTCCATTTCCTGTTTCCTCACTGGTGAGGTCTTTGTTTAGTTCTTTACTCCATTTTTGAGTGAGTCACTGGGTTTTCTTACTTGGGTTTTTTTTTTTTTTTGAGTAGCTTATATATTCTGGAACGTTAGTCCTCTGTCAGATGTTGTTAATGTCAGCAGTGGAGATTTCTTCCCACTCTGGTGGGTTTTCTCTTCACTTCCCTGATTATTTCTTTTGCTGTACAGAACCTTTTGAGTTCTATAAGGTCCCACTTGTCAATTGTTGACCTTGTTTCCTGTGCAGCTGCTGTCCAATTTAGGAAGTCTTTTCCTACGCCTATGTCTTGAAGGTTGCTGCCAACTTTTTCTTCTATCACCTTCAGAGTTTTGGGTTTCACATTGAGGTCTTTGATCTATTTGGAGTTGATTTTTGTACAGGGTGAGAGGTAGGGGTTTAATTTTATTCTTCTATAAGTGGTGATCCAGTTTTGCCAGCACCATTTGCTGAGGGCTTCTTTCTTAATGAAGATCTTGCCTTTTTCAACAACACTATTGAAAAGAAATCTTCTTGTGTAAGAACAGTAGCAAAGATTGAGCTATTAGGAGCAATTGCATGTATAGACACATTCAAGGATACCTTTTTTTTTTTCAAAGCCAATTTTTTATTGAAGTTTTGTGCATTTCATACAAATTTTCAAATCAAATCTAGACCTGTGCCCCCCTCCTTGCTTCCCCACCCCACCAGAGCTCATGCATTTTGCCAACATGTTTTTCATTTTTTCTCAGTCTATCTCAAAATTCTTGATGCAGAAGTTTACTGTTTTGAGCAGAAGTTCACCGTTTCAGTCAGTTCTTTGACCCAGTCTTTTTGTTGTTGAAGGATAACTTTTCTGTACCTATTCTGTTGTCCCATGGATGGTACAGAACTAGAGTGAACTACATCTTGTCAGATTTTGTCCAGACTTTCTTCATGGGTTGCCACGAGGCCTTGGTCCACTGCTGTTTACATTAGCCAGGCGGCAGCAGCTTCAAAGATTCAAGTGCATGAGTTGCAAGTGGGCTGGGAAACTACCTGTGTTTGATGCCCCCCCAACCCAGCAGCACCACCACCAAATCTCTCCTGTGTGGGCAGAAGTGGCCTGGGCACTCTGGGCTGGTCTAGGAGTCTCTGGTGGCTCTCTTTGTGGTGGTCACCTTTACTCAGCACTCTTCTCTGGAAGCCCAGGTAGGAGCCCTGCAGCCTGCGCTGGCTTACTTTCCCCACATGTAGGACAAGTAGGAGACGAGGCAAGCACTGCTGATCCCGATGATTACTCATGGATCTCTGGAGCCCAAGCACTGGCCATCCTTTCCTGCTCCATGCACTACCCCTACCTCCTCCACCTGCTCGCTAGCGCTTGCCTCCTGCTCAGGTGGACCCGTCCCTGAGCTCTGGTCCAGATCATTTGCATTTTCTGAACAAGGTCTTCTGCTCTGAAGTTGCTTCCAGACAAGATAAGCAAAGGTTGTTGGAATACACTTCCTTAAAAATCTGTTCCCTTTGTATGCAGAGTCTTGTCTTTTAATTATAATGATAAAGTAAGGTTTGAAAATTAAAAAAAAAAAATCTGTTTCCTTAAAAAAATATCCAAGGCTGGGCATGGTGGTGCACACCTTTAATCTTAGCACTTGGGAGGCAGAGACAGAGACAGGCGGATCTCTGTGAGTTCAAGGCCAGCCTGGTTTACAGAGTGAGTCCCAGGCCAGCTGGGACTAAAGGGAGACCCTGTCTCAAAAATACAAAAAAAAATAATAATCTAAATATAAGGGGGCAGGGCTGTAGTTCAATGATGACAGAACACTTGCCTACCACGTACAAGGCCCTGGGTTCCATACCAGAATTTTTTAAAGTGATGTATGATAATAATGACTAAGAAGTGCACAGCAGTGTGTGTGATGCACAGCAGCGTGTGTGATGCACACAGCAGCGTGTGTGATGCACTCGTACTGAGCAGATGGCAATGGGGCAAAGCCAAGTACTGAGAAAGTGGCCAGAGCTGGGTTCAGGGCTCAAGCTGTTCAGGAGCCTCTGGAAAGTCATTAGCCACGTTGTTTCTTTGTCTGAAAATGAAGCTAATCACACTTATTTTGCTATGTGCTGGTGACAACTTGGGGGGTCAAGATAGGGAAGAATAACAGTTTGCCCCCATCCATGGTGAAGATTCAACCAACCACACAGTTGGACAGCAGTTGTTTTTAAAAACTGCATCTGAGATCCGGGCGTGGTGGTGCACGCCTTTAATCCTAGCACTTGGGAGGCAGAGGCAAGCGGATCTTTGTGAATTCAAGGCCAGCCTGGTCTACAGAGTAAGTTCCAGGACAGTTGGGGCTACAGGGAGACCCTGTTTCGAAAACACACACACACACACACACACACACACACACACACACACACACTGCATCTGGGGGCTGGAGAAATGGCCTAGCGGGTAAGGGCGCTGACTGCTCTTGCAGAGGACCCAGGTTCAATCACCAGCACCCACATGGCGGCTGAGAACCGTCTTTAACTCCAGTTCCAGGGGAATCCGACACCCTCTTCTGACCTCCATGGCATTGCACGACACAGTGCACAAACCTCAGGCAGACAGCACATTCATACACATAAAAAAAAATAATTAAAAAAAAGAAAAAACTGCATATGAGTATAGCTCAGTGGTACAGCATGTATTTAGCTTGTACGTACCCCTCGTTCAAAACCTAACACCCCACCCCCCAAAATTATGAACATATACCGACTGCTATCATTTTTCCTAAATATAGCATAACATCTATTTATACAACATTTGCATTGTATTAGGTATTATAAACAACTATGCATGATGAAAGGTATGCGAAAGCTATGTAGGTTCCATGCAGTATTGCACCATTTTACATGAGAGACCTGAGGATCTGGGGGTCTTGGAAGCAGTGTACCACAGTCGTATGTGACAGTAAATGAAAGTTCATGTTACTATTCTTACCTGGGTATCTTTGGTAGTTCTTTATTTCTGTTAAAATTGGTACAATACTGTGTGTCCTTGATTCTACAAGAATGTAGTAAAGAAAATTTAAGAAATATCAAAGAAGTCAAGGGGGGAGGCTTGTATTTAAAAGCAAGATGGCAATGCTCACGTTTATTCTCAATTCGCACTTGCTACTTTTATTGTCTGCCTGCATGCCATCTTTACTTAGAGTTCTTACTAGTAAAATAAAGCTGTCCCGTGGGCATGAACAGTTTTATGCTCCTGAGAAAGTCAGAGGAGGAGCTGCCCTCCTCATTCATTGTCTTTTGTCTCTGCTGAGGCAACACTGATGGGTAATGTGGGTTTATGCTGCCCTCTAGTGACTACCCAGAACAGAGCGTGTTCTGGGTAGTCACTACCTATGAACCTCCGCAGTTTGGAGAGAAATGAGGAAAATGAACCTTAAGACTGAGTATGTGGACTCTGTGGGTTTAAAGACAAAGAAAAGCAAGCTCATAAAAGTGGGAGGAAAATGTGGGAAGATAGGAGAGAAATCAGGAGGGGAGGGAATGGGGATTTGATCACAACACGTTTTATGCATGTAAGGAATGCTCAATAAAAAATGGACTTCTTGTTGTAGAATAAGGATACAATGAAATGTATGAAATAAACTGAAAAAAACTAAGATGTAAGGATTAGAGATTTTAAGAGCAAGCAAAGATAAAAATGCCATGGAAATTTCTTTCAAAATTATCTGTAATATTTTTTTTAACTCAAGAGATCATTGATAGCCAAACAGAAAAGTATTTTCATAGAAAAAAATATGTGAAGACAGGAGCTAGAGAGATGGCTCAGAGGTTACGAGCACTGGCTGCTCTTGCAGAGGACCTGAGTTAGATTCCTAGCACCCACATGGTGGCTAACAGCAGTCCATAACTCCAGTTCCAAGGGATCTGATGCCTTCTTCTGACCTCCATGAGCATTACATGACAGAGGTGCACTTACACACATGCAGGCAACACACTCATACACATAGAATAAAAATAATAAAATACTTTAAAAAGAAATTGGGAAGGTAAGGTTGCCCACTTTGCTCTTTTTCAAAGTTCATTTGGGCTCTTTCTGGATCTTTTTACCTTACAGATTTTAGGGTGAGTTTGTTTTCAGCTGAGATGTTGATAGGTACTGCCATGAATCCATAGCTCAATTTGGGAAGAATTGCCATCTTTACAATATTGAGTCTTTCAGTTCATTTACTTTAAATTTCCCAACTTTCTGTTAGCAATGCTCTGTAGTCTTCGACATCCATGCCTTGCATTTACTTTCTTCTAAGCACTGAATTTCATTTTTGAATTTGCTGTTAACGTGGATATAGAGCTGACTTTTGTATATTGACCTTGTATCTTGCGAGTCACCTACAGTACCAAGGAAACAATGAAGTATCCAGGCGCCGCCTCCCACCTGCTGTAGGCATGACCCAGTCACCCCCTTTACTCCTGGGCTCAGGAAAGAGGTCCTTTCACTCAAGAGTAGTGCATACATCTTAAGCATCTCCTTTCTAAAGTTGTTCCTAAAGGCAACTGAAGACTACATCCCTGAACATTCCACTGTTCTTGGGGTTGGGGGAGACAATTTTACTTCCCCTTCTAAGAGATCAAACCAACTCTTCCTGTCTCCTGGGCCTGGGAATTGGGGACCAGGCAGTTCTCTGTGGCCTGGCCCATTACCTGGGCACCATGGTCCAACCTGAACACTGAAACACATTCTCAGTACCTATGGAACACCTTAGTCCCAGGAATGTTTTCAGGTCAAAGTAGAGACGTTGGAGCCATAGTGGAGATTCTTAAAGTGTTGCATGTCTGCTAATCACATTGGGATTCTTGGAGCTCCCTTGCCTGGCAGAGATAAACGACTCCTGCTGTGGGTTTGGCCTCTCTGAGCTCAAAGTTGCAGGAATCCACAAATGTGGCCAAGGTAAAAGTGGACTGGGATGTTCCACCTGTGGGCTACTGAGTGGTAACAAGCAGGACAGAGCCCAGTGCAGAGACAAGACTTCCTCAGTGTCTTAGTCCATTTTCTGTTATGACTGAGTACCACAGCCTGGACAATTTACAAAGAACAAGGTTTGTTATTCTGTTTATGGTTCTGGAAGCTGGGAGGCCCAGGATAGGGGGCTAAACCTGATGACGATGCTTTTATCAGTGAGAACAAGGCAGAATCCCAAAGTGTGTAGGGCATCACGTGATGACACAGTAAATGCGCCTGCTCAGTCACTGACTACCATCATGAGGGCCTTTCTCTCTTGATCACATTTAATACTAATTACTTTCCAAAGGCCCCACCTCTGAATTCTTCCAACATATGAACTGGAGGACTTGCTAATACATGAACTTTGTGGTATACATTCAAACTACAACAGGGCCATGAGCTTAGCGGCCCATGACACTGGTGCTCTACTCTGCCTTACTTGTACCAGGCCCTGCCTGGACATTACCCCTGGGAGCTTCATTTATTTACGCTGTGCTCTCTCTCCCCCGCAGGTGTGGTGGACTGGGGCTGGTGCTGGCCAGTGCAGGCTTTGGCATGCTGACAGCACCCATTATTGAGCTGCACAACCAGAAAGGCTACTTCCTGCACCATATCATCTTTGCCTGCTGCACGCTCATCTGCATCATCTGCATCCTCCTGCTGCCAGAGAGCAGGGACCAGAACCTGCCTGAGAACATCGCCAATGGGGAACACTACACACGGCAGCCACTGCTTCCACACAAGAAGGGGGAGCAGCCACTGCTGCTCACGAACGCGGAGCTCAAGGACTACTCGGGCTTGCACGACGTGGCTGCAGTGGGTGACGGGCTGCCGGAGGGGGCCACCGCCAATGGCATGAAGTCCATGTAGCTTGCTGGGCCACACCGCCATCCCACAGCCCCCTGGGGTTGGAGGGCTGAGGGAGGCTTGCACACAGGTTTACAGACCAGAGGGGAGACGCGTGGCCGGGGGAGAAAACTCCACTTCTGCTGCTGACACCGCCCAGTAGTGAGACTGCCACCTGCTATGGGGAAATTCTGTCTTTCCAAATGTCCAAGGAACAGATCTGAGCAATCAGATACTTTGAAAGTAACCCTTCAAAGACTTTCTTTTCTGGATTAAATGTTTGTATTTATTTTGGTCATTTTTACGAGAAGCACTTTATTCTCTTTCCTCTCATTATGAAATAGAACCTCCTTCAGGAGTGAGGCATGGTCACACTGAGGGAGTCCCCAGAAGTGACCAATGCAGTGGCCAGTCCCCTCCTGGAGGCCAGACACTGCTTTTCCTCTACCCAAGGAGCCAGTGGTCATCTGGTAAGCCAGGGCTCCCACCTCTAGGCCTCCTGCTAGGGACAGATGTGCCTCTCAAATGCAGCCTTCTTGGGACTACATTTTAGACAGAGCAAAAATGTACGTGAATTGGGCTTTTTTTAGTGTCTGTATATTTTAAAGTTTGGGTTTTTTTCTTCCTGTTTGTAAGGTAGAGTTTCCATGCCATGTGCTGGGGGAAGCAGCTCCCAGGTGCCGTCAAAGCCAGCTTAGTCTTTCTTTCCTTCAGGATCATCCTTCTGTACTTGATGCTGGAAGTTTCTGTGGGGAAACTTCCATACTTCAGCAGAAACCCTAAAGGATCAGAAACGGCCAGTTTCCTGACCCCGCGCTTGCTTAGTTAAATCCACTGGCAGAAAATGTGTTGTGGTCTGAGACGTCTATTTCTCTTCAGACTCCTTCCCAGATTGAGCTCCAGCACAGAAATTCCCTCTTCCACTCTGAGTTTTGTTGCCAGCACTACTTGAAAATGTGGCTACTTTCTCAACTACAAACAACAGGAAAAATAACTGAAAACGACTACGAAGGCAAATCCCAGGAGGGAACCTTGCTCCCCCACACATGGCCGTCACCCATATCTCAAGCACACACCACAGAGAGCACCATCTTGGATGGCTGTCACTCTCACAACAGAGCCCACAGCAGCTGGAGGTGATCCACCTCTTGTCTTCCTCGATTGCTTCCTGCCTGTCACTGATTCATCAGAGGGGTGCAGGGCAGGAGTGTAGACAGCTCACATGTGAGTCCAAATGCTTGCAAGCAGCAAGGAGCGAGAGAAAGCAATAACTCACCAAAGCTCAACTCCTATCCTATGCCAGCCTCCCAGGATGTCCCTCATCTGTGTCCCTCACTGTGCCCCAGGCAGTAGGGCACCAGGGCTGCTAAGAACCCAGCCTCTCGGACTATTGCAACAGCTCAGGCACCAGCTTCTCTGGACAGTGTGGCTTCTTATGAACCATCTGCCTTGCCTCTTGCGATATGTCTGCCATGTATTCTTCCAGGGAAATCACACTCTTTGGGCCTGTGTAGGTGATTATGTAACTTCCAAGTGACAATGACTAGAATTCAAAGGGCCAGAAAAGGATTGAGTTTCTCTCTTCCAGCACCCCATCTAGTCTGTTCTTTACTGTCTCACCTGCTTCTCTTCCACATCTGATTGACACAGAAGCCAGCTGCCTGGATTAAGACCTCATGAGGGCAGTGATCAGATGTGCAGCCATATGTTTCCAACAGTTGGCCTGTGCTCTCTTCAGTGCCTGGGGTCCTCTGACAGCTTTGCTTGAAGACCAGTGGCTAGGAGGAGGCTGTGAAGACAGTCCCTCCCCACATCTGCTCCGGGTCCAGCTCATCCTCACCATCCCCGGTAGTCTCTGAGTCACCTTCGTTCCACGTCTCTATGTTGGTACACATTCACTTTTCAAAGGCCTTTCTTTAGATCTGTGCAGCCTTCACGTGCCAAACTTATGAAATACCTTTCACCTTTCTAGGGTACTTGCTACCAAGTCACTTGGCAGCAAACTGTTAAGTATCGAACGTGACATATGCGTGGTCGTGAGGCCTTTCTAAAGAAACGCGGAAGCCACCGAGTGCTACTTAGATCATAGGAAGGTGGTACCAAGGTGCAGCACTTCCAGACTTCTGTTCCAAGGTCTCGGATCTCTGCCTCAAATGACAACGAAACAACACTGAAGACAGTGCTCATGGCTGCCATAATCAGAACTGACCCATCTATCTGTGCGTAGCAGAGAAGCTGCGGTGGAAGCCTAGGCTGGGGGACCAGAGGAAGTTCAGCGACTGACTACGCAGTCCGGCCATCTGGCGGTCCTCCAGCACCCTCATGTGGCAGCCTCAGGATGAGGCTGAGCTGTTCAGTTTCTGCTTCAGCTTATGGATACCTGAAGCTGCCAGAACCCTTTATGAAAGGTGGCCAGAGCAGGAAAGTGTGCTTGTGGGAAAGCTGCGGGGTCTGAACCTGTCAGGAATGCAAAAGGGCGCCCAACCTGACACCCTGGCCTAGGCCCACTAGAACAGGGCCTCAGCCCAGCACCTTGGTACCAGGCTGCCTAAACTCAGTCCTGTGCCCCTCGTGGGTAGATGCTTCTCAGGCACTTGCCCTTTTATTGGGCCCCTGCACCCCTGGGGGATATTAGGTGTGTATCCCCTTCTACCCTCCACCCATCCCTGCACCTCTGTTTTGGTAAAAGTTATGCACAAATGTGAACACCTGAGATGGGTGGGGTAGTTCTTCATTTTGCTCATTGTTAAGTCAGACATTATCAAATATTCTAATTATTAGCACCCAAGACAAATAGGAAAAAGATTTAGATGTTTTTGTTTTTTAAGACTATAGTCCCCTGCAAGTGGAGGATAGGGCTGGTAAACAGGTTTGTCCATCAAATGGAAAGCCAGCAAAAGCAGATCCCGTAAAGGGAGCATGATGCTCAATCATGACTGCCTTCCAGAGCCAACCAACAAGTCCCTGAATTAGAAGTGCACTCAGTGAAGCCTGTGACCATCACACACTTGGTCCCATGGTGGCACATGGGTTGGGCAAGGCCCGCACTTCAACTCCTTGTTTTGAAGGACACCACCTCACTTTAATGTACTGTGTGTTTTGGAGAAGCAGTATGGTGTGTTGTGTCTAGTGAGGAACGCCTCCCTACCTCTGTCCTTTCTGCAACCCAACCATGGGCAGTTTTACTCTGAGAACCGTGTTACTGTACATGTCGATGGGGGTTCCTCGGCGGTACTTGTTCATAGCACAAGCTTATGTTGAGTTCTGAACTGTCGTTCACAGCTACGTGTCTGCATGGTGTCGCATCTGTTATACCTTGAGGAAAATTCGTATGTAAATGTACAGAAATAAAAATGTCTCATTAACAGATTTCCTCTGGAATGTCTTCCCTACCTCACCTGATGGTATCCAACGAAGGGCATCGCACTACCATTGCCGACAAGTAATAAAATTCTCCATGTTGATCCAGACCTCACTTGTCACTGCTTTCAAGGCTTCTGTAAGCGGTCTTCACTAGCCCTGAGGGGGTGATGGGGCCTCTCATTCTGCTCTAAGAGTCCTAGTCTTAAAAGGCAGTCAGAGGCTGAGATCGGATTAAACTTAACTGTTTTATCTAGCATAATTCTCAGACCAACTGAGAATTCAGTTCATTAAAGAGAAGTTTTTTCTCTCATTTATGTTCTGCTGACCCATAGCCTGAAGGTTCCCAGAGAGGTCAAGGAATGACTATCTGCACTGTGATTCTGTGAGGAAAGACTGATATCCCAAAACGCTCTTCTCTAATGTAGTATTTTTTAACAAGAAAACAATATTTCTTTAATAAAGCATTTATACCAAACTCTTCTCTCCATAGCTGACTTTGTGTTACTTACTACTCTATCCTAGACCTGCCCACTGGGCTTCTCACACTACAGAAACACTGCTGAACCCTCTCAGGTTGGCATGGAAAGTTTGGGCAGGAGGAGGCCCCTAGGGCCCCCAGACACAGTGCCATTAGGTGCCCTTATTCCTAGCCAATGCCACCTCCAGTTGCCCCCAGGCTTGGTACAAGACTCTCGCCACTATGCAAAACAGTTATAGGCCCTGAGCTGTCTACCTCTCAACAGGAGGCTCCAGGGGGACCCCAAGTGTACAAAGTTCTTTAGCAACTGTGGTCAAGTTTGTCAAAGCATGGGCCCCAACATGTGCAAAACCCACAATTAGACTCTTAAGTGGCAGACAGAAAAAGGCTAAGGATCAAAAAGGGCCAAAGGACAGGTACTCGGGAGAAAAGGGAGAGAACAGAAAGCAAGAGGGGTTTGTGTTCAGATCAGGAAGATCAAACCACAGCTGGCGCCTAAATGCCATGACTTTCAGTCTACAAAGCATTGCTACACAATTCCAGCAAGAACACAGCACAGTAGAGATTATTTCTATTTTAAAAATGAAAAGATGGGCTGGAGAGATGGCCTAGCGGTTAAGAGCACCGACTGCTCTTGCAGAGGACCCAGGTTCAATCCCCAGCATCCACATGGCGGCTGAGAGCCATCTGTAACTGCAATTCCAGGAGAACTCCCGTTCCAGGGGAATCCGACGCCCTCTTCTGACCTCCGCGGCGTTGCACTACACGGGTGCACACACCTGCATGCAGACAGTACATTCATACACATACAAAAATAAGATTTAAAAAAAAAAAAAGAACAGGACCCAAGAAACTAGACTTCACTGAGACCACAAATCCAAGGAGCTACGCTGCGTAAGCCCCAAATGTACCTTTAAACACAACAAGGTGGCCAGGAAAGGCTGGGGGGGGGGGCATAAAACACCCAGAAAATGTTCAGAAAACAAACTTCAGGACCTGCCACGAACCTAAAGTGTGTGCACATGGCTTGCGAACCCCAGTTCTAACTGGAGATGCATGTGGCAGTCATGACTGATCTAAACTGTGTATTAGACTACAGTCGTCACCCAGCAAAACGCAGCTTTCACTTTTTTCCTCTAGCACTAGTCAGGAAGTGGCCACTGCCTGCTGCCCATCAATCTGAGCTCTCTGAAACCCAACTGACAGGAAGGACAGCCCATAAGTGTACCTTTATTATTATTTTTTTTTACATTTTATTTTTTTGTGTATGAATGTACTGTCTGCAAGCAGGTTCATGCACCCATGTCCTGCAATGCCTCAGAGGTCAGAAGAGGGCGTCGGATTCTCCTGGAACTGGAGTTAAAGATGGTTCTCAGCCGCCATGTGGGTGCTGGGGATCAAACCCGGGTCCTCTGCAAGAGCAGTCAGTGCTCTTAACCACTAGGCCATCTCTCCAGCCCAAGTGTACCTTTTTTAAAAGTATGAATACAGCTTGACAAAACCAAATCCAATCTATTTATTTAAACATACATGTACATAAGTTACAAATTCTCTCTTCTGCCACTCAGAACTTCTCTGGAAAAGTCTCCATTTCTTCCTTGATCCTGTTTTCTATAAGTAATGCGAAGTTACTGTCCATGTTTTGAAGATTATAGCTGACAAACACCTGTTTGTTGGTCTTCCTGGCTAAAAAGAGAAAACATGTTGACAGCCACAACTGAAATACCATGGGTCCTGTGTTTCACACTCCTGCCTGCAAGCTAGGAGATACCTGGAAAGAGAGAACGGACTTTGGGAAAGAAAGAATAGAGTTCTAATTTTTAAAGACTCTTCAGAGGGCTGAATATCCGATGGTCTGGGAACCCATCTCCCGAATCTAGAACTGTGGTTCGGGGGTGCAGGCAGGGCCAGTACAGCAGCAGCTGCAAGTTAGTATCAGCTCTCAAGTTCTCGGACATAACTGGGAACTTCTGCTCTACGTGGGGCTTTTGGCTCCAGAGATTTGCAGGTTTTATTTTGCTTTTGTTATGTTAAAATACTTAAATACTGGCCGGGTGTGGTGACACACGCCTTTAATCCTAGCACTTGGGAGGCAGAGGCAGGCGGATCTTTGTGAGTTCAAGGCCAGCCTGGTCTAGAGTGAGTTCCAAGACAGCTGGGCTACAGGGAGACCCTGTCTCAAAAAAACTAAAAAAAAAAAAAAAAAAAAAATACTTAAATACTAATGTTCTCCTTCAGTACCTTCTATGTCTATCATTTCTTCTCTCCTAGGGGTAATCTTGCATTTTTATACATGTTCATATAGGTATACCTTCACATACATGTCCATGTGTGTGCCTATATAAACACACGATTACCCAGTACTGAATGTAAATTTTAGCCTCTTTCTGTTGAACCAATGAATATGTGAGTTACACTGGCTCAACTGCAACAGTCAAACTCAGCCACAGGCCCAGAATCTGGATTACCCTGAGCAGAAACAGCCCAATCCAGTGTAAACTCAATGATGACTAGGCAGTGGCCTGACCTCTTCCCTTGGCCTCAGCCAGGCCCAGGACAGGTGCAGAAGCCCCTGCTTGTCCATTAGAATACCAACCCTCCCTCTAGCCTGGTGTCATCGTCTTTATCCAGAAAGAAAGGCAAGAGGTAAGGCTGAGGTGGCCATCCCACCACAGCTTAGCCTGCGGTAGAAAACACACCATGTCATCCAGGTGTGACTGTCCTCTTCATGACTTACCTGCTGTCCCAGAAGGTGGCACAGAGGACAGAGCAGAGCTACCTTCAAGCCTGCATCTTTTAGGCCAGCCTGAAGCCTCTTTAGGCTCCAGGTCCTTCTTTGTAAAGCAAAGAGGGTTAAGCCTCTGAATCTCAAAGTCCTTTTTTATTCTTTTGAGGAGTGTTTTTGGGGTTTTGTTTTTGTTTTGTTGTTTTGTTTTGTTTTAGCTATCCAACAGTATGTATCTACATTTTTTAGCTAAGAGAACTAGGGACTATTTCACTAACTGGGCAGCAGGAAGGTGAGGATAAGCCCAGCCTTTGCCCTGAGGACAGCTGGGTAAACAGTATGAAATAGGAATTATATCTCAATAAGGCTGCTCCTTTTAAAAAGTAATGTAAAAAATAAAGAAAAGGATTTAATCCCAATTCCCAGCACTTAGGAGGCAAAGACTGAAGGCTCACCCCAATTTCCAGACCAGCCTGGTCCAAGCCAGCCAGGGCAACAAAGCTAAAAGAAAACAAAAACAAAAAACAGCAATGCAGTTGGACAGAAGCAGCTGTTGTCAGGTATAGCAAGAGGCAGTGTTTTAAGATGGCTTACAGTACTCACAGCAGAGCGAGCTACCAGTTAGCTGCACTCAGAGAGCCAGATATCCCAGACAGTGATCTGCCCTGGGGGTGGAACACGGAGACCCACAAGTTTCCCCATCCATCTCATTCTCTAGGCGAAAGAGGGAGTCTGGAAATTGCTAGTTCAAAGAGTGAGCTGGGAAAAGCTGAGCGCAGCAGGATAGCGAGACCCAGAGAGGCCAGCCACAAGGGTCATGAAGTCACACTGTGCTCAGTCTGTCCTCAGTGGCAGTGAAGACAGACCTCCTCCTCCCCCCACAGGGGCCCACTGCAGTTCCACTCTCTCTAATTGCTAAAATAAACCTTCCTGGGGAGCTACTGTGTCTGTGGCTCAACCTGGCAGGCCCAGGCCCCTCGTCCACAAAGGCGCCACGCTCCCAAGGCCACTGAGAACCTGCAGCTGAGCTCTTTCCCTCTCTGCTTTCATAGACTCAACACCTGTATCCTCATCATGATGATAATGGACACATATCTAGGCCTAAGAGACCGGTAAGCCCAGAACTTTGCTGAGCAGTTCCTTAACCTGAGCACTGTGAGGCACCAGACCCTTCAAAGATACCAGTAGCCACGCCAGGTCATGTTTTACACAAAACCTGGAATTAGGCCTCCACCTCATGGGTACTCTTGAACTCTCTCTCTTTCTTGGTATAAAACTTTTTATTCACACAGACAAGACCTTGTTGCCCTTTTCTACCAGGGTCTGTTATGGCAACACCACCCAGCATCCTGTCTCCATATATATGGATCCTTCCTCGACTCTAAGTGGACATGGACACACAACCTGCTCAACATGAATATGTCACCACTTAAGTGTTTAAAAATACTTAAGAAGGGCTGGAGAGATGGCCTAGCGGTTGAGAATGCCGAATGCTCTTGCAGAGAACCCGGGTTCAATCCCCAACACCCACATGGTGACTGAGAACTGTCTTTAACTCCAGTTCCGACGCCCTCTTCTGATCTCTGCAACATTGCATAACACAGGTGCACAAACCCACATGCAGACAGTACATTCATACACATAAAAAATTAAAATTTAAAAAAAACTTAAAAAAAAAAACTTAAGGAATCACTTGAGAGCAAAGGGGCACCATATTCCCAGCTGACTTTCACAGAGTTCAGGGGAAAAAAAAAATGTAAGCACAGAGGAGAGGACAACTGAAAGTGTTGGCCAGGTATGGTGGCACACACCTTTAATCCCAGCACTTGGGAGGTAGAAGCAGGTGGATCTCTGTGTGATTGAGGCTACCCTGGTCTATATACAGAGTTCTAGGCCACCTGGGGCTACAGGGAGACCCTGTCTCAAAAAAACAAAACAAACAACAAAGCAGCTAGAAGTCTTGGTAGAGGCTCAGCAGGAATTCTTTCCTGTAAATTCAAAATTACTTCCTAATAAAAAAATTCCAAAACAGTTTACTAGTCAAGTTTATTTCCAGGCTAGAGAAAAAGGACCTAAGCTCCTAAAATGCTGACCTCTGCCCTGGGTGCAGCAAACCCAGAAGGGCTGGTCACGAGCTCCTCCCCAGGAACCTTCCCAAACTGGTGGGAGCTTGCCTATTCCCCCTAGGCTGTGTGTTATCTGGTCATGTGTGTGGGACTCATGGTGACAGACATTCCTAACTTGTCAAAATGACAGTTTTCTTTATACAACACCCAACACAAATGAATTATGAGCTTCTCAAAACTGGGGGGTGGGCTCTTTGCCTAAACAGCCCCTTGCCCAGGATTCGAGGGACCTTGGGACTGACAGGCACCCAAGCGGCTAGGAAACCTGGAAAACCCAAAGACTAAGCCAGAGATGAGGGCACCCTGTGCACACTGCAGCCAGAGATCACAGAACGCATGCCACTCGGATTTGCACAAAGTGCACCCGTGGCCTGTGGAAGGAGCAGAGCCTTCAACCTCACACGCTGCTAAAAACCCACTCCATACTGGACTCATCCCACCGAGCCCTGCCTGTCATACTGAGGCTGAGCAACAATCCTTTCTACAACACAGTTACACCTCCCACAGGCCCCACAGAATCTCCATGAGGTCCAAAGAGCCACCTTGAACAGCTGACCCTGAGCACAAAGAGTTGATATATTCACTGGAGGAAAGTAAATCAGTTCATGGATGCAAGCAGGATGCCAAGAATGGTGTAGGAGGTCCTGGGAGTTCCATGGGAACATGCTGAGATCAGTAAGTGCAGATGTGTCCCATAAAATTACCCAGCGGACAGAGGTGTGTGCTTCCAGCAGTAATGAGGCAGGGGTCCCCAGCATGAAGATTCTTTACTTCTGAAGTCACTCGCTGCAGGACTTGACAGTGGTCCCACCTGGCTGGTCTCAAAGCACTAGCTGTGGGTACATACCTAGGCGCTGGGCCAGGCCAGTGGACGTTGTGTCAGAAGTGTCTCCAAAAAGAGAGGTGCACACAGGGATGGAGTCCTAAGAGAAAAGCAAAGAACACACTGGATTCCTCAGCAGGGTACAACCAGGCAAGTTCTGATTCTGAATAAGGTGACAGCATCAAGTTCTGAGAGGACACATACACAAGTCCCAAGCGGCTTGGCATCTGTCAACAGCCAAGCCGGGTGACCTCTGGCATACAAGAGACCAGGAGAGGTGGAACAAGCAGAAGTGAACTGCAACTGGAACACGGAGCTGTTAGTAAGTTCTAGGACTTATTTCATGTAAAGGACTTGTTTTTGTGTCGGAAACTCCAAAGCAAGCTGAAGGACAACATTCCAACCAGGAGAGAAGCAAACTCATTAAGGCAAGAGCAAGAAAGCAAATCAGTCTGACTGTCTCATGCCTCTGAAAGCCTACGAAAACACAGCTCTAGTCACCTGAGGGCTTGTGTGGACTCCTGAAAGTCAGTAAATGCCCTGAGACTCTGAAAGAACACCAGCCAGCCACCAGCATCCAAATCGAAAAAACAAAGCCTTGTATATATGGTCAACCAATCTCATTTTTTGGCTAAGAAGCAATAAGACATAACATAACTGGTAGCGTGCTTGCCTAGCATGCGCAAAGCCCTGGTCAATATCCAGCACAATTTATAACTTGGCCAGAATTACTTCCAACCAATAACAGATGCAGAGCCTTGGTACAAAGTCCTGGGAATTCCAGACAGGGGCAAGGGTTGTTTGCTTTCAATTACTGTGACAAAACACTGACCAATACTGACTTGGAGAGAAAAGAGTTAATTCATCTTATATCTCCCAGGTCACAGTTCATCACTTAGGGAGCCCAAGGTAGGAACTCAGGGCAGGAACCTGGAGGCAGGAGCTGAAGCACAGGCCATGAAGGAACTCTACTTACTAGCCTGCTTCCCTGGCCCATGCTCAACCCACTTACACAATACAGGACCATCTGCCTAGGAGTGACACCGCCCACAGTGAGCTGGGCCCTCCCATATCACTCAACAATCAAGAAGATGCCCCACAGACATGGCCACAGGCCAGTCCAATGGAAGAAGTTCCCCAATTGAGGCTCCCTCAACCCAAGTGTATCAAGTGGACACTAAAGCTATCCAGCACATACCTCTACCCCACTATGGGGGGGGGGGGTGTCAAGTAAATATCTACTGGACAGTGTGACAGAGCACAGACCAGATTCTGTACTTCATCCCCTAAAGGTTCAAAGTCACTGCCAGAATTTGTTCAGGTTATAAAAAAAAAAGCAAACAAAAAAATGAAAACAAAACAAAAAAACCAGGAGATGAATGAATCCATTTCCAATATATTTTTTGGTTGAAAAAAATACAAAATAAGATCTTAATTAGTAAATCTGCTGTTTACAGACTCCAAGTTCAACATTTAGGTGTAATGTAACAGTATTTAAAGTTAAGCCTCTTGCTGGGCGTGATGGCGCACACCTTTAATTCCAGCACTTGGGAGGCAGAGGCAGGCACATCTCTGTGAGTCCAAGGCCAGCCTGCTCCACAAAGTAAGTTCCAGAACAGCTGGGTCTACAGGGAGACGCTGACTCAAAAAGACCAATAAATAAATAAATAAATAAACAAACAAACAAAGTTAAGCCTCCTGAACAAAGTAAATCTATCTTACAAGCTAGCTTTTTTGTACCAAAGACAAAATTTTAAATCCTATCTTGTTACTAGTATTACTACAGTTCACTGCTTTCAAATAGGACATTAATTTCCCAGCATGTTCCCACATGCTCAAGACACTCTCACTAAGGTGGGAACACGATCTTCTACTCCCCTCCACAGGTCAAGGAGATCCTACATCCCAAGCGAGCCACCCTTAGGCTGGTTAGACTCAGCATCATCCTTTCTGGGTACCAAAACCCCTGTTCCTGCCAAGGCAGGCTAGCCAGAGAAACAGAAGCATTCTGTGACTTCTGCTCTCCATGGAGATGGAGATGTGGACATGCAAGTTTGGGGGCAACAAAAGGTGAACACTCATAAACCGTCTGGTACTCTCCTCCACGGGCAAGCATACCTTTTCTGGAGATAAACAAATAGGAAATAGTCTAGGTGTCAGGGTCCACAAGCCCTCCAGTACAAGTGTTCAGCCTTGTCAGCAAAGCACACAAGTTGCCATAGGCTTTACCTGCATAGACAGATGTGGCCCTGTTTCAATAAAACTATATTACATAGATGGAGGGCCAGCCCACAGGTCATAATTTGCCAAGTCCTGATCCACAGGAATCTTGAGTTCTCTGCCTTTAAAGACATTTGCATCTCTTCTCTCCAGTCACCACAGACCTCTGCCCTAAAGGAAAAATTCAGGTACCAATGTGGGAAGGAAAGGTGGTCTCTTTTCCTATTCATACCTGTGACCTGCCAGCTGAGAAAATACATGCCTGCCAGAATCTGTGGCTACCTCATGGTCAGACCACAAAGGTAGCCACAGAATGAGCTTATTTACTTATTCTCCAAACAAAAGGTTTGTAGTAGTGGAAGGTCCTGGGCTACCTTACGGTGCATGATTACTAAAGCCTCAGGATGAGGAAAAAACAAGGTGATGTCGCTCCAAACAACCAAACACACCATTCCAGTGAAAGAAAACCTGAGCTTATCACTTGCCCAAAAGCCTACCTGCCAGAGTGTACCAGAAAAGAAAATGCCCAAACATTGGTTGAGAGCGAAAAGGGCAGAGGGTCTGAATTCAGGTCCTATCTCCTACCTGAACTACTACTCTGGACATTGTGGACATAACCAAGGACTTGCTCCTGTGATGTCCCACTGCCCTTGGGACCCTGCTCAGTCCTGACTACCTGACTACAATTTAATCCTCCCTGGAGAGGTCTCAGCCTTTGCCAATGACTAATGAGCAGCCTGTGAGGCAACAAGACACAAACCTTGGGGCTAGAGAGATGGCTCAGGGGTTAAGAGCACCGGCTGCTCTTGCAGAGGACCAGGGTTCGATTCCCAGCACCCACATGGCGACCAACAACTGTCTTTAGTGGTAGGCATGGTGGCACACACCTTTAATCCCAGCACTCAGGAGGCAGAGGCAGGCGGATCTCTGTGAGTTCAAGGCCAGCCTGGTCTACAGAGCTAGTTCCAGGCCAGCTGCTGGGGCTACAGGGCTGGGCTGAGGCTACAGGGAGACCCTGTCTCAAAAAACTAAAAAAGCCAATAAATGAATACACCCAAACCTCACTTTAGAACACTAAAACTCAAAGGAGGCCAGCACTGCAGGAGTCAGGGGCAGGGAGGAACACTAAGAGGCAGCGGGCCCTATGGGGTCCCTAGAAAGTCTCTGCATCAGGCTCCGAGTTCATCTTGGAAAGGTCTTTAGCAGAGAGATGGCAATATCTGATCTTCCCTTATTTTGGCTTGTGTGTAGTGTGCATGCATGTGTGTATGCATGATCAGTAGTAGTGTATGTGAATGCAGGTACACTTGCACATGCATATGATATGCATGTTAAGTACTTTCAATTGCTCCCCACTTTATTGAGGCAAGGTCTCTTGCTGAACCTGGAGCTCTCTTATTCAGCTAGTCTAACTGGACAGCTTGCCCCAGTGATCCTGTCTCCACATCCCAAGAGATGGAATTACAGGTGCAACACCATGCCCACCCATGTTTACATACATGCTAGGGATCTGAGCTTTGGTCCTAACACTTGCATGGCAAACACTAACCACTGAGCTATCTCCCTAGCCCTTCCTTTCCTTTTTCTGACCTGTATTTAAACTATTACTCTGCTACCTTTGGAGAAATGGCCAAAAACAATGCTGTGAACTGAAGTGTGTCTTCTAAGAAATGTTGAGGTCCAAGAAGTATGCGAGAATGTGAACTTATTTGGAAGTAGGGCCTTTGCGAATGTAATTAAGATATGAATTAAGGGGCTGGAGGGATAGCTCAGTAGTTAAGAGAACTGGCTGCTCTTGCAGAGGACCCTGGTTTGATTCCCAGTATCCACAGGGCAGCTAACAACTGTCCAAGTTCCAGGGGATCCGACACCATCTTCTGACCTCCTGGGGAGGGGTGCTATGAAAGGAGAGGTGCAGACACTGGGGGTCTGGTGTGCTGGGGACTGGGCTAGTCTCCCTTTATGGTGGTGCTGGTGCAGATCATTCCAGAGTGCCCCATGAGGTCCAGAAGCATAACTCCCCAGGGAAGGACCTGGAGGCGAGCTGAGGCTCCTCCGGGGATCCCCTAGGCCACCACCAAGAGCCAGACCTCGCTCCCCGCCACGCTGGAGCCTCTCTCCCTCCCCTCCTCCAGTCCAGGCCCCACCGCCTCGGTAGCCACCAGTTTCCGCCAGCCAGATACCCTCCCCCTCCGCACACACCAGCCACCGCCATGCCCGCGCTCGCGCGCACACACGTACGTACACACACACACACACACACACACACACACATACACGCACGCCATTTCCGCCCTGCCCACTCTTCCCTCCCAAGCCCCGCCTACACTCACATAGCGGCTGCACATGGCCACCGCGAGGTTTCGCAGATGCGGCGTGGCCCCCACCCACAGGAAGAGCGAGTCCGTCAGCCGCATGACGTGGAAGTGGACTAGCTGCTCCCACAGCCTCGCGCTAAAGTTGTGAAGCGATACGTCTGCGCCCACTGCGGCCGGCGCGCCCTCCATACCGCCGGCCTCTCGGGCCACAATGCAGAGAGCAGGCCGGTAGCTCACGCCCAGACCTGAGCGAACGAGCGCCGAGAGGTCGAGCGCGCCTGCCTGGGAGCTGAGCTGGTCAGGGCGGAGGCGGGGCGGGAACTGGAGAGAAGGGCGGGGGCGGGGGCGGGGGGGGGGGGTGGGGGGTGGGGGGATCCCGCAGAGGGGTGGGGGGGTAACTAGAAGAGAAGCTGGCCTGCTGTGCTGTACACCTAGCCAGGCCTGGCTACCTGGGCGGTGCCGCCCTCTGCTCGCAAGCTGGTGCTTCTTCCAGCGTGGGAGGACAGCCATCTCTCGCCCAGCGTTCTGACGGAGACCTCTGGGAACCGCTTTCTCACTGTTTCTTTCCTCTAGGAGAGAACGTTAGTGGGCTGGTTAGCCTCAGTCATTGTAGGCCGGACTTGGCCCACAGCAGCATTCACTTACCTTAAGCACTTTGGGAGCCGCCACCTCCCACTATACCTCCTAGCAGTCCTTTAACTCCAGGGAAGCCCTGGGCGTAGAAGATCTTACTTAAGAATGGCAACGATAAGCAGGCGTAGTGGCACACGCATTTAATCCTAGCACTCAGGAGGCAGTGGCAGACAGATCTCTCATTTAATCCCAACACTCAGGAGGCAGAAGTAGACAGATCTCTGTGAGTTCAAGGCCAGCCTGGTCTACATAGGGAGTTCCAGGCCAGCTGGGGTTACAGGGAGACCCTGTCTAAAAAGACTTAAAAAACAACAACAACAAAAAGAATACAACAATACTGGGAGAAAGCTTTTAAAAAAAGAAATGCATGTCCCACGGTAGCTGGAGGATAGGATAGGGATCCATGAGACAGATTCACACACCCTACTCGCCAGGTGTAAAGCATGAGTCTGGAGCTAACCCTTTAACTTCCCAGTTTCCTCTTGTGCAAAATGGAAATGTGGCACCTTTTAATATTCATCGCTGGGATACTGAAGAATTTAAAACGAAACTCTTCTGGGTTGAGATGTAAAAGCCTATAGTACCCCCATTTGTCAGACATTTTACAGCTGACTTTGGGGCCCTAAAAACTATAAGTGTTCTTATTTTTAAGTCTCTAATAAGCCTAAGTTGAAATTTAGCAGGGTGCTGTGTTTGGTTGTAGTGGTTCCCCCCAGGGAGATAATGGAATAGTGGAAAGAGACAGGGGCTAGCCAGAGGCCCTAGGTCAGTGAGGACTGAACATATTTGTCTGGTAGTTCTCCTGAGTTACTACAAAAGCACCATGCCCAATGGCACCCACATTCCTCTGCCTGCTCCTGGCCCAAAATGTGACCCTTTGCCCTGATTGTGGTTCTCAATATTGAGACCCACCATTCTCATGAGGTCCTCACCATAACTGAGCCTCCAATACTGTAGACTAAATAAACTTTTCCCCTTTATAAAGTTAATTGTCTGCAGTATTTCATTTGGGTAACACAAAGCTGATCATATAGGAGAGGGGTTTTTTTATACTTTTGTTCTATTTGCTAATTATCAACCATTTATTTCATTTTCAAGCCAATATTTTAACAGCTTTATGATTAACACAATAAATGCACGTTTTTAATATTTTATTTTATTTTATTTTTAATGTGTATGAATGCATTCTCTCCATGTCTGTAAGTACACCCATGTTAGGAAATACCTATGGAGGTCAGAAGAAAGCATCAGATCCCCTGGAACTGGAGTAGCAATGGTTGTTAGCCACCATGGGGTGCTGGGAACTGAACCTGGGTCCTCTGCAAGACCAGTCAGTGCTCTTAACCACTGAACCATCTTTCCAGCCCCCAACTGCACATATTTTAAATGTACAAATCAGGGGACCAAGAGGAGCTAAAGGGAGTGGAGGATGGGTATGACCAAGACACATGGTATACATGTATGAAATTAAAATGTTCAGCCGGGCATGGTGGCGCTGGCCTTTAATCCCAGCCCTTGGGAGGCAGAGGCAAGTGGATCTCTATGAGTTCAAGGCCAGCCTGGTCTACAGAGTGAGCTCCAGGCCGGCTGGGACTAAAGGGAGACTTTGTCTCAAAAACACCAAACACACCCCCAAAAAACAAATAAAATAAAATAAAATGTTCAAATTGAAGTTTTGCTATCTGTATAACCCATGAAACCACCATCACAATCAAATAATGAACACATCTGTCACACCAACTCCGGCGTCATCTGTGTAACAACGGACGAGGAGATAAGAACCTTGCGAGGTTAAGCTCCCTGGTGGCCAGTGACAGAGTACCCGGTCTCAGCTTCTAAGATCACGATGCATTACAAAGATGTTATGCTTCATGAGTGTTGGACTTTGTACATTGCCTTTTGACACCCCTCCCGAGCTCAGCACAACCTCAGTCCCAGACAAGGGACAGTTAAATATGTTTAAAAACAATTCAGGCAAACAGAAGCCTCATGAACCTAAGTAAAATCATACAGAGATACAACATTTAAAGGCTCCTTTGCCCCACAAGTATATTGTAGACATTACACTAAGTGAGATCATAGGTTAGTTACTAATAATAAAAGTGTCCTTCCAAACTTAATAATAATAATAAAACTCAGTCCTTTAAGCAGAAAGCTACATCTAATAAAACTAGTAAGATAAAGTTTAGTTACATATTAAAGTGTAACAGTTAAACGCACTTGGCGGGGATTTCTCCCTTAAGAAAAACACTGTGTAATTTATGGGGAGCTGAAAGACCCCCTTTCTCAGGCTTGTAACTTAAATCACAACCTAGAGATAACAAAAAGCCTTGAGAAAGCTCTAGCCCCTGGAAGGATGAGAAAAACACTAATTGGAACTTCAAAAGAGACAAAGACTGCTAATGGCTTGTGATTTAAAGACTACTGTTTTATTGCTTATCAAGACAGTGTGAGCAGTAAAAACTTTCATTGATGTACAAATTTATCTAAAAGTTGGCCTTGCAGCCCAGGTGCAAAGGCAATAAGCCCTGTGCTCCCCAGGATATGCAAATCCCCTGCCTGTCACCTCGACCCTTCCCCCCTCCAGCCTGTTACCCAGCAGCTTTGCTTGCCGTTTTGCCTGCCTGTATAAAAACTTAATTTGATTTCAGTAAAAGTGCACTAGATTCAAAAATTCTCTCTGGTGTCATATTCATTTATTTCGCCTAATCTGTACCCTCCTGTGCAAGACTTTGATTCTCCCACAGGTGAAAGACATCCTGGCTGGGTGGCTTGTGGCACACATCTAGTAACCCTCTCAAATCTCTGAATAATCATTCCATCCCTCCCCTGACTAGTAATCTGCCATCTGTCAGCATAGACTACTTTGTGTTTTATAGAGTTTTATATGAGTGTAATCAGGCCATATGTACTATTTTTGTCTTACTTTTATAATTATTTTGAGACCCATCCAGGTTATACATGTTGGTAGATCATTCCTTTATGTTACTGAGCTGTGTTCCATTTTGTGGATACCACCACTTATTTATTTGTTTACCCACTCATAGGCTGATGTTCATTTGGATTGTTTCCAGTCTTTTGTTGTTGTTGTTTTTTTTTTTTTTTGCAACAAAGCTGTTATGAACATATGTGTACGAGTAAGTCTCCATATGGACATGTGCCTTCATTTCTCATAGATGAATCCGAGGAATAGAATGCTGTTTCATATGGTAATTGCATACTTATATTTTTCATGAATCTGCCAAACTGTTTCCCCATGTGATAATACATTCCCATCAGCAGTGTCTGAGAGCTCCAGGTCCATCACGTACTCACCAGACAGCAGCTGTGAGAAATTTTTTACATTTAGCTATCCTAATAGGTAATGGAACAACATTGTGATTTTAATCCACATTTTCTTAAGAACTACCAAGCCTCAGTTCATATTTGGACCATACTCAAAAATGAGTCAAAGTGGTTCATAAACCTAAATATACATTTCTTATTTTATGTGAATGAGTATTTTGCCTGCATGTATGTAAGTGTACTAGGAGTGTGGAATGCCCACAGAGGCCAGAAGATGGCATTGGATCCCTTGAAACTGGGGTTGCAGACAGTTGTTAGCAGGCATGTGGGTGCTGGAAAGTGAACCTGGGTCCTCTGATATGTTCTTTTCTCTCATGTCAAGGCTTTAAGCACTTGACAGGGAAGCACTGTGACCAAAGGTGTGGGTCATAGCTAGTCACGTTTCCAACATTAGCTTCTCTAAGACTATATCCGAATCCCTACACAGTGGCCTGTCTCATATTCTTTGAGGACTATTATCCCCAAGCCCTAACCTTACTTGAACCCGAGTTCATTAGATGCCCCCACCTCTGGCTTTACAACAAAAATAGAGGTTGTGGGGCCAGAGAGATGGTTCAGTGGTTAAAAGCACTGGCTGCTGTTGCAGAGGACCCAGGTTTGATTCCTAGTACCCACATGGTGGCTAACCACCTGTCCAGGGAATCCGACGCCCTCTTCTGACTTCAGAGGTCATTGCAGGACATGGGTGCACTTACACACATGCAGGCAATACACTCACATGTAAAATAAAAATAATAATAAATTATTTTTTAAAATAGATGTTGTCAGGCTTGATTTCTCCACTCCTTGTCCCTCTCCTCAGACCTTGCTCTTCACCAGATCTCCTTCCTGTCTCTTGCATATTCTGTTACACTAGGAGATGCCCCTCCTCAGGCCAAGGAAAGATCAACCTGCCCACCTGTGCTCCAAGTCTATTCTTTCTCCATCTGATGGTGTCTCCAAAGGCCCTGAGATGTGCCTCCCGTGTTTCCTTCCTGAGACATCTTTTGTCCCAATTGCTAGAAACAATGTTCACAGAAAACCTGCTCCAGTCATTTCCCTCAGGGCCTGCATGGCCTTCCCAGGATTGCTTGCATGTCTGATGTAAAGACTGACAGAGGTAACAATATAAAGGCCACTTTGGCCTGATACAGGACAACACTGATGGGCCATTTTTGTTCAAGAGCACCATGGAGTCAGCTAAGTTACACATCAGAAGAAATCAAGTGTGCATGGTTAGAGGCCAAGTGCAGTTATCCCCAATCAAATATAATGATCTTTTTTTCAGTACCTAGTCCTGGACCCTATAACTGAATGGTAGCCTAGTCCCCTGCATGCCATGACAAGTGCACAAAGTAAGATTGCCTCAGCTCTTCCCCACAAGGACCACTGGTCCCTCACCCAGGGAGAGAGAAGCATAAATGTATGGAGGGTCAGAGCTAGAAAGAGACCCGGCCACCTGAAAGATCATGATGGTTCTCCTGCAACAGGGGGTTGCATCTGGAAACCAAGAAACAGGTAGAGTCCTGCCAAGATTCCATTGCTTCCACATGCCCACTGCAGGTCATTCCCCTGCTCCCTGGACGTATAATTGAGATAGGCATACTTGGAAGCTGCCACAACACCCACACTGGGCCTGTGACCTATAGGGTAGAGATACTATGATGGAGAAAACCAAATGGAAACCTCTAAAATTACTGCCATTCACCCACTAAGCAAATCAAAATCAAAATCGTATCCTGAGGAAGAAGGTGGAAATTTGGACCATCTTAAGGATCCAAAAGATACATTGATGGTAGCCTCTGTCCCAGCTCTAATTCACCAGTCAAATCTGGAAGACAAAAATAGAATGTATCAACTCAATACACAATAGACAATGGTGACTCTTAGCAGTAGACAAACCCAACCAAAAATGCAGTACAATGGAGGAAGCCACAGCAGGTGTGGCATCTTTGCTAGGGCAGTAGCAGGCCTCAAGTGCATGGGATGCAGCCAACGAGTCCACAGACACATTCTTCCCCATTCTAGCCATAAAGCAGGACAGAAACAGTTGACATTTGCATTGGATAGACGCAATACTTCTTTACGAGTGTGGGCTGGGACTCTGTTAACTCTCCACCCTCTGTTATAAGAGACTGGGACCATCTAGACTTCTGCTAAGAATCATATTGATGCATTATGCCATTGCTGCCTCTGACTCACCAACTCTTCTTGTACCATTTACTCCTGTGGCCATGGGAGATTCCTATAGGAATGGCTGAAGCCCAAGCTTGGCTTTGAGCTGGACCAGCATGGAGATATAAGATAACATTGACTGGGAGTTGTGATACAGCCTCCTTCGTGCAGCGAACCTGGCCATCCATGTTGTGTGAACAGGGCAGTGGCCCAAGGCTAGGGTATTCACAGATTCATGCACTGTAGTTGTAATCGTATGGACCTGATGATTAAAGAACTGGAAGACAGAGCTCAAGGAGGTCTGGGGCCAAGCCTATGGATGGAGCATTTGGGACCTGTGGGAATCACTACCTTATATGTTATCACCCAGGAGAGAATGCCCACAAAGAACAAAGACTCAATCAGTCGATGGCACCTGGAAACCCACTTATCAAAACTAATCTTGTTTTTGCTGCCATTAACTGTTCCACTACTGGCCACCAAGTGGCTGCATGCAGCAGCTGGTGACTCCATGCTCCTTCTACCCAGGGAGACAGCACTTGTTCTGACAAAGACAGAACCACATTACAGGTGTATATTTGCCTCTCCTGCCCACAAGGCTGCAGACAGTGCCCCTTTTTCCAGTGCTCCTGTGTGTGATCCCATGTAACACAATGTTCTGGTTAGCTTTAATCATCAGCTTGACACAACCTAGTGTCATCTGACAGGGGAATCCTTAATTGAAGAATTTCCTTAATCGGGTTGGTCTATGTGGAATTGTCTTGATTATTAATTGATGTAGAAGTGTCCACAATTCCTCAGGTAAACCTGGGCTATGTAAAAGACAGCTAGCTAAGGGGCTGGAGAGATGGCTCAGCCGTTAGCACTTTCTGCTCTTGTATTAGATCTGGGGTTAGTTCCCAATATACACATGCTCACTCATAACTGTCTGTGACTCCAGTTCTAGGGGATCCAGTGCCTTCTTCTGGCCTCTGAGAGCACTAGGCATGCAGGTGGTACACATATGTGCATGAAGACAAACATTCATACACATAAAATAAAATTTAATTAAATTTCAAAAGCTAGCCAAGTCTATGGAGCCAGAGAAGGAGCCATTAAACAGCACCCCTCCACTTCCACCCTTGAGTTCCTCCCTTGGCTTCTCTCAATAATTGACTGTAACCTGTAAGCTGAAATGATAATCTCTCCTGGCCTCATGCATCCTTGGACCATTTCATCTGGGGCCACAGGTCTGCTCATTGCCTGGTCTCTGAAGAATGAATCCACAGCCTATTGTTTTTCCTCCAAGTTGCTTTTGGCTGGATCACAGCCACAGAAAGAGAACTAGAAATCATAGCATAAATCGGAGGAGAAGGCGGCTCGTGGCCACGGAATCCACTAGTCCCACTACATGCTTCCCACACAGCTGCCCACCAAGAGGGCAATTTACAAGGTTGGGAAACCTTCCTCCGGGACCCTGAGTCATGATCCTTTGTGTCATCAATAGGAAGACCTCATGAGTCAGAGGCCTAAGGAGCGGGATACCACACTTACCATCACTCACAACAGCCCACTTAGAGGAACACAAGCCCGGGGCTCCTGCTTCCATTAGGGAATGCAGCTGGAGTGCCTTCAAGCTATTAGTTTTGGCTCCTTTGGGCACAAGGCTATTCATTACTTTTCTCATTGCTGTGGCAAGACACCTGACAAAAAGCAACCTAAGAAATGAAATGTGACTTTGCTCACAGTTTGAAGATGCAGCTCCATCCCAGCGAGGGAGGCTAGCAGCAGCTAGCCACACTGCATCTGCACTCAGGAAACAGGTGAACCTGGTGCTCCCTTTGCTCCGCCCTTTCATTTATATTCAGTCGGGAATCCCAGCCCATAAGATGGTGCTGTCTACATTCAGCCCGGGTTTTCTCTCTGTTAAACTTTAGAGATGCCCTCAGGCTCACAGAGATACTCTCAGCTGATTCTAATTGGGTCAAGTTGACAATAAGGTTAACCTTGTATGGGAGGAGTCTGGCAGATCCAGAAGAACCACCATGCTAGCAATACAAAATTCACCCCGACCATCAGGAGGCAGGGCTGTTGGAACCCAGTGGGAGCATGGAGGAAAATCCTAACACCCTTTCCTGGCAACAGTGACTCCCTCGCCTAGTGACAACAGTAAATGATCAAAACAGGCTGCTGTTTTGTTCCAAAATGAAAATACCTTCTTCCAGGGATGAAGCATTGTCCAGCTGATAGGGATCAGGGTCTACCAATGCCAGGCCCTGTAGGAATGACTGGAGTCACTGAGCCCTGGCTTACCCAAGGTCTACCCTATAGCACTCTCTCCTGGAGGCAAGGGAATAGAGACCCAGCCATGTGAGCCCAACACTATCACCTCTCATAGCCCTGGAGCTCTACTGCAGTCTCTCAGGCTTTGTATTACAGTTCTTCTCCCTCTGTCCAGTCTGGCTTTCTCTCTGTCCCTGCCAAGTACAATTCCTAGTAAATGCAATGAATATTCAGACTAAACGCTCTCTGAGTTTGCTTCTGCAGCTCCCAAGCTGAGTCCAGCTCCATCTGTGGCTTCTCCTTGTTACTGGAATCTGAGGTCTGTTGTGGGTAGCTTTGGCCAAAAGAAAAAAAACAGGAGATGAGAAATGATCAAGGGAAAATGATTTTTATTTACAATCTTGACTTGAATTGGGGAGAAAAGGTTTTTAGTTTCTCTCTGCCTTTTCTGAACCAGAGCAATAATTTCATAGAAAAGGTTAAACAAAATCCAGGAAATGTGTTGGTATACATTTTGTTGTGGGGCAACTTCTTAGGATGGTAGGATGGGAGGTGCTGTGTTGGTGCCCAGGCTTCAGGGCATTTTCATCCCTGGCAGAGGATTTCTTGGAGAAAGCTGAATTCTAAGTCCTTTATATGTCCTTGGCTGGCTTCATCATCCCTGTGGCAGTTCATCCAGGACCATGCTTCTGCTCATCACTGTGAATCCATGGACTATTGTTCTTCAAGCCACATGCATACCCAACTACCTGCTGGACAGCCCAAGCATGTAACTTGTCCTTTTGGCATGCCCACACCAGAACTTACTTAGCACTTTTCAATTTTCTCTGTCAAACCTTGGCCCTCTCGCCTCACTCTGTCCTCTGAGGGGGTAGACACATCGCCACTCACTGTTTCCAGCCATGCACTTAGGAATCTTCTCTTACAGCAGAGAGCAAGGCCTATTCACATCTCCTACACTTCTCATCCAGGCCTGCCCTTCCTTCTTCCACGGCTATCTCCAGCCTGGACATCTGCTATGACATTCTGATTTCTTTCCTAGACTCCTCTTTCACTGGCCTCCAATGTGTCATTTTTAGTTTCCAGAGAACCTAACAACATGATCATGCTGTTCCCCTAATATAAGGTTCTTCAGTGATGTTCAGTCTTAATACCTTTGCAGACATACAGGCCCCTGCCACCCACCAGCTACTCACTTTATGCTTAGGTAACACTAAACTCTGCAAGGGGGTCAGACCCCCAACTCAGATTGCCAGGTACACCATTGCACTTGGCAGGTGACCCAACCACCCAAGAAACTATAGGTGCTTTCGCCTCCCTTACGGGGAGCCTTCCTAGGCTCCCAGCAGGTAAGGCGAAGCTGTTCCCTGGCCTTCATTTTTGCATTCCACAGAGCAATGGTTTCATATAATGACCTCTTTGCATGGCTGTCTCTCCGAAGAATAAGAAGAGGGTCATACAAAGTGCACTGCTCAACCTGGGATACAGTTGGTAATAGGCAAAAGGCAGATGGCCGAAGGGTTAAGTGAATGGAAGGTTCTAGTTAGTGTCTTAGGCTCTAGTCCTGGTTCCTCCACTAACTGGCCTTCTGCCTCAATTCTAGGTCTGTTACCTCAGCTGTTTACCGAGATGACTGGCTCAGATGCTCTCTAAAGAAGTGCCTTGCAGATCTATGAAGGTCAGGTAAGATTGCAGAATGTTAACAAAAGCCTCATGCAGGAGGGTGTAATTCTGAAGAACGCCACTAGATGGCAGGTGGGACGGAATCGGGCTACATGCAGAGTTGCTTTTGCTTTCAGAAAACCAGGGATCCTTTTCCTAACTGGAAAGCACCATCTGAGTCTTTTCCCCTAGGTCCTGCAACGGTAGAACATTTGGGTAAAACAGTCAGTCCTGTTACCTGAATACACACAGCCCCCAAAGCAAAAGCACCCAGCAGCAGGCCAAAGAAGCCAGCTAGAAGAGAAAGTGTGAGCTGATCGTCATGCTTCTCTGTCCTCTGGTGCAGCCACCAGGAGTCGCAAGCCTCTCGTGAGGATTTCTTTAGGGATCAAGAATCATAGGGTGTTTATTGGTTTTGTTTTTATGTTTGTTTGGTTTTTTTTCCCACTCAGGCGGGGGTATGGAGGCAGACCCTCATAGGATGCCGTTGAGTTACACCTGCTGTTCCGTGATCTAGGTTGTTGGACTGGGCTGGGGATATAGCTCAATGATTTAATGTTTGCCTAGCGTGTGTAAGGCCCTGGGTATGATCCCTACACTGAAAACATATAAAGGAAGGAAGGAAGGAAGGAAGGAAGGAAGGAAGGAAGGAAGGAAGGAAGGAAGGAAGGAAGGAAGGAAGGAAGGAAGGAAGGAGAAAGAAAGAAAGAAAGAAAGAAAGAAAGAAAGAAAGAAAGAAAGAAAGAAAGAAAGAAAGAAAGAAAGAAAGAAAGAAAGAAAGAAAGAAAGAAAGAAAAAGAAAAGGAGAAAAGCTGCTCTGGAGATGACTCATCAGCCCCTTCCAGGTGTGGCAGTGGAGGCCAACTTCACATGGAGCTTTTCCTGGCACATTTATGGTGCTGACAATGATTCATAAGAGCTTTGGGGATGTTAGCAGCTTCACAAAGTCGTTCATGAACAAGATCCTTGGGCATTTTGCCAAAATCAAACCCAAGCTTGGTTAAATACCAAGGGAGGTCACTCAGTACTTGGGTTAATAATAGACTCGTTCATGCTATGGTAAACATTATAACACTGATGTATCAATATCCTGATGTGACACAGTCTATTTTTAACTTATTCTGTATATCTAGCTTGGAATAGCAGTCAAGATGACAGGTTCCTTTAGGAACTCGGGCTGATAGAACCCTATCACCTGCCACCACAGGTCACAGCAACAGAGATGGACACTGGGGTGATAGTTCTGGGTGGGGTTTGCTCTGTCCTAAAAGTGACACATCACATTCCCTCATACTCCATTAGTTAGAAATAGTTCCCTGTAGCTGCCTCTCTGCAAGGCGTGGGAGGCTGCAAACATGGGGAGTAGATGGATTGTTTGTTGAGAACCACTGTGCCTGCCATGGCAACAAGCGTTGTGCTTGGGGGCTGGTGAGCGTAGCTCAGTGTTAGCACGATTGGCATGCACAGAGCCCTGAGCTCAATCTTATGGTTCACTTCATCTTATAGGTTACTACTGTCCATCATCAAGGGAAGCTAGGGGAAGAACCTGAAGCAGAGACCACAAAGGAAAGCTGTTTACTACCTTGCTCCCTGGCTCCTCGTGTTCATTCTCTCTCTCTCTCTCTCTCTCTCTCTCTCTCTCTCTCTCTCCCCATCTCCCTCTCTCCCTCTCTCCCTCCCTCCCTCCCTCCTGTGCTACTACACCTGGCACCCATTCAGTTACCTCTTTTCTACAGCCCAGGTCTACCTGCCCAGGGATAGTACTGCCCACTGTAGGCTGGGACTTCCTATATCAACTAGTAATCAAGAAACACCCCCCCCAAAGACATTCCCAACAGCCAGTTTGATGGAGACAATTCCTCCATTGAAGTTTTCCTTTCCCAAGTCTGTCAAGTTGCTAACCAAGATTTGCCATCACATTAACTAAGAGTCACTACGTCTGCCAGCCAGTGCTTCTCCAGATTGTCCATGAGAAACTCTTAATGGCCAGGGGCCAAAGCTGTGTTCACCCCCTCTCCATGGGATTAAATTATTTTAAGTCTTGCTCTAATCTCTAGTGTATATGGTGATTTGTATTGTGCTCTAAACATCTTCCTAACACCAAATCCAGGAAGTGTTCTTCTAGCCCTACTTATAAATGATAGGTCCCTGCTCCCCTCAGTCACAACCTCCCACTTCCACTCTCCTTCTCAAGAACTCTAGGGGTTGTGACTTCTGTCTCTCATATAACATCCATCTTCATCTCTTACTAAACCATTTCAGTAGGCACTCAGACATATATCCCAAGGAAAAAAATCATGGGGGCTAGAGAGATGGCTCAGCAATTAAGAGTACTGGCTGCTCTTGCAGAGGACGCAGGTTCAATTCCCAGCACCCACATGGTGGCTAACAACTGTCCAAAACTCCAGTTCCAGGGGAACCGATGCCCTCCTTTGACCTCCAAGGTCATTGTATGACGTGAGTGCACTTACACATATGTAGGCAATACACTCACACACAAAATAAAAATTATAAATAAAATATTTTTTAAAAGAAAAATAACCTTCCTTTGATTCTGCTTTTACAAGGTAGTTGCTATTGCTGCTTCTCTCTTGATATGGTAAACCTCAGTTGTGTGCCAGGCATGATGGTACACGCCTTTAATCCTAGCACTTGGGAGGCAGAGCAGGCGGATCTTTGTGAGTTCAAGGCCAGCCTGGTCTACAGAGTGAGTTCCAGGACAGCTGGGGCTACAGGGAGACCCTGTCTTGAAAATACCAAAAAAAAAAAAAAAAAAAACTCAGTCGTGCTATGTGAGAACCAGTTGCCAAAGGCAGAAGGGACCCAGACATTAAGGAAAGGGGACAAGGTCCAATCTATGAAAGCCGTAGAAGGCAGCAGTACCAGAAGGTTCTTATACTCTAAGGCAGGAAGGGGGTGTGTATTCTCAGTTAGACAGAGGTAGCATGGCCTTTTTCAAAAACTGTTAACATGTCAAACATCAGTTAAGAAATCAACAGTGGTATTTTAAGTGCTTTGTTTATGCCATAGAGTGTGGAATGAATGCCAAGGTCAACTGGCGGGCAACATGGCAGTTACAACCAGGGTGGCAGTAGATCAGGCTGCCTCCTACCCCTCCGCAGCAAATTATTGAGTAAGAGAGTCCCAACTTTCTCTTTCTACTTCTTCCCTGCTTTGTTTTGTTTTGCTTTGGCACAGGATCTCCCTATGTAGCCAAGGCTGGCCTGGAACTTGAGATCCTACTGCCTCAGCATCCTCAGTGCCAGGATCACAGGCTCGTGCCACCATGCCCAGCCCTTCTCTCTTGAACTCATTCCTCTCATTTCCTTCCTCAAACTTTGATGAAATTCTCCTGTTAAAGTTAACACAGCCTTCCAGGTGCTGAGCCTATGGCCAAGCCTCAGCCCCTCCCTTCTGGATTGGACACTGGTGTACAGGATGCTGCTCTGTCTGGGTATCTTTGTCCCTTCTGGTCCTTCTCAGGTCCCTTGTCTGGTTCTTCATGGTGGCCCTGCATCTGCTATAGAAGTTCCCAGCATAGGTTCTTTTCTGGAGATATTCTTGCTGGGTGATGCCCCCAGAACATGCCTTACTTCCTTCTACATGCTGTTGATTGCCTAACATGAGTCTTTGCAGCCAGCATACAAACTCCACCTCTGTACAGTCACTTGCCTACCTGACATCTCCTTGAATGTGTCTCAGACCTCTGTCTTGAAATAGGGTCCAGGGCACTAAGCCTGCTTTCCCCACTTTGCATCATTGTGACAAATGTGCCCCTAGTATGACAATCTATGGAAAGACTGATATACTCCCTCTGTCGATCCTGGGCTGTGGATCATGATAGCAGAGTATGTGGCATAGGCTATTCACTTCCTGGTGGACAGGAAATGGGGAAAGAGAATTCAAGAAAGGGCCAGGACAAGATACAACCCCTGAGCACACATCCCAGTGACACACCTCTTCCAACTAGTCCCCACTTTCCTTTATCATCATTTCCCACCTCCCCATAATGCTATGATTAGACTGCATCAAAGGATTAATCCATTGATTGAGTCAGAGCCTTGAAAACTCAATCTATTCCCCAAAGTCCATCAGTATCATTGGTGCTCCCACTCCATGAGCCTCTGGGGACATTTCATATTCAAACCATAGCAGCCAGTACCTTCCCCCTCTCAAAAAGCAGCACTTCATTCCTCCACCTTAGTGTCTTCTTTGACTTTTCACCTCTTAACACACCTTACCTTCCACTCATCAGGAAACCCTGTTGGCTCAATCTAAACTATCACCTCTTGTCACCTTCACCATCGAAGTAGTTCTCCCTGTTCCTGCTGTCCTCTCCTTGCTATTTATTCTCAATGTGCCAATTATTTTTCTCAAATCAGCTTTTCTTCCTTCCTCCTTTTTTAATATAGGAAGATTAGATACTTATACCAAGATTTCCGGAAGTGAGAAGTCTTATCTCAGGAAGAGTTATAGGATGGTGGGAACTATAAAAGCCTTGAGGTTTTGTTTGTTTGTTTCTGTGTATGTGTGTGTGTGTGTGTGTGTGTGTGTGTGTGTGTTTAATTTGCCCATCAGTAGGAGAGCAAAATGGCTCAGTAGGTAAAGTTGCCTGCTGACCAGCCTGAAGACCCAAGTTTGGAAGGAGAGAACTCATTCTTGTAAGTTGTTCTCTGACCTCCATATGTGTACTATGGCCCATGTGTATAAACACACACAATAGTTAAATAGATAAATATGTAATAAAAAAATTTCCCCATCAGTCTCAATACCCTCCGGAAAGGTTGTGTCCTCATCTGATTGCCCTCTCCTTGCCTTGCCCAGCCTCCTAGTCCCAGGTACCTCCCATTCACCTGGCAGAAGGGCAGATGTGATACTCTGATAAATAGCTTCCTAAAAGAAAAACCCCACATTCTGGTGTCATCAGGTTGTGGAAAGGGGAAAATAGAAAAGAATACTATCCATTTGATCCAGATGGAAAAAGCTTGAAGTGGATAGAAACAAGTTCACCTGAGCAGGCAGAACCAAGTACAATGGGCTTTTTCTATGCACACATGTGCGATGCTGAGCACCCTAGTTCAGCCACACAGAACACTGAAGAACATCCAGTTCCCCCAGCGATGGCAGGCTTCCTGGGAGCTGCAAGTGGAGGCGGCTCCCAGCATGGCTACAGAGGCCCCAACCATGTATCACCAGCCTGGAAAAAGATCCAAATTCAAACTTCAGCAGGTGATTCTGAGAGGCGGAGGGAGAAGGATGGTAACAAGTTCCAGGATAGCCTGGGCTACACAGTCTCTAGCCAGCCAGGGCCACATAGCAAGACTGTGTCTCAAAACATACACACAGAACTCTCCCAGATCTGCAGTGATTAAAGCACTTCTCAACTTTCACCAGAGAAGTTTCGTTACGCAGTAGATGGTGATTAACACAGAAACCCACAACTGGGCAGTGTGCAGAAGACAAGAGACTGAAGTGTGTTTATCTCTGACTAGGAGACCAGTATTAAACTTCCGCCTGCTAAGGCTCATTGATCATTTTGGAAGAGGGGGCAGGAGATCGTAAAAGCCAGAGGTGGTGGATGACCACAGGGAATCATTTTTTCTGACAACTGGGCAGATACTCATATGAACTCACCGCAACGATGACAGCATGCACAAGTCCCATGTAAGCTCAAGTCAGACAAAATCCCAGCATGGACCTGGGGAGGTGGGTAAGAACCCCTACCCCTACCTGAGGAACTACTGGAAACTAATGGCTGCTGGGAAGGGAAGAGTCCGTATCTTAAGGGTATGACTCTTGCTAGGTTGACCAGGCTCCAGTGGATGAACTCACATCCAAGGGCATTTGAAGACACAAGTTTGACTCTATAGTTGTGTGTGTGTGTGTGTGTGTGTGTGTGTGTGTGTGTGTGTGTGTAATAGAGTACATGAAATTGGGCTGGGGTGAGCAGTGGGGGGCTGCATATGGGGAGGAGATCTAAGTGAGATCAAAATATATTGTATAGAATTTGTACAAATTGGGGGCTGGAGAGATGGCCTAGCGGTTAAGAGTGCCGACCGCTCTTACAGAGGACCCGGGTTCGATCCCCAGCACCCATATGGCGGCTGAGAACCGTCTGAAACTCGAATTCCAGGAGAACTCCAGTTCCAGGGGAATCCGAGACCCTCTTCTGACCTCCGCGGCATTGCACAACACGGGTGCACAAACCTACATGCAGACAGTACATTCATACACATACAGAAATAAATAAAAATTAATAAAGAAAAAATTTAAAAAAAGAATTTGTACAAATTAAATCACACACACACACACACACACACACACACACACACACATCCCTATAGAGTCAAACTTATGTCCAAAAAATTTCAAATATGGTTTTACTAAATCCTAGCTACTGGGCCTCAGCAAAGTTTTAAAAATTGCCAACTTAAGGGGCTGGAGAGATGGTCTAGCGGTTAAGAGCACCAACTGCTCTTGCAGAGGACCCGGGTTCGATCCCCAGCACCCACATGGCGGCTGAGAACCATCTGTAACTCCAGTTGCAGGAGAATCCAACACCCTCTTCTGACCTCTGCGGCATTGCACAACATGGGTGCACAAACCTACATGCAGACAGTACACTCATATACATACAAAAATAAATAAAATTAAAAAAAATTACCAACTCAAGTCATCATAAACTGGTTCTCTTTTTACTTCTTCTTTCAAAATACCAACACAGTCGTCCTAACCAATGCAGCCTCAACATGGCCTTGCCCTGCCTAGAGAACAAATCATCAGCTCAGTCGTAGACTGTGGGCACCCCCATCAGGCCACCCTGACCTCCCTGCAGAAGCAGAGGCTCAGGAGCCATGATTCTGCCCCAGCCACAGTAAGGACACTCAGCCCTGATGAACCACAAATGATAACTAAAAGATTCCTCCCGCGTGGGGCTGATACAGGCATGAAAGGACGGCAACAAGAAGCAAGATGATGTTTCACAAAGAAACGCGGCTTGGCGGCTGCAGGAAGGAAAACCCACCCTTAATAACCGAAGAGCAGAGTTGCGCGGTATTGCTGGGTTCAGGAGCAAAGGCCTTGAAGTAGGCGAAAGTGGGTCTAGTTCAAGTAGACTGGAGTGAGTGAAATACAAAAGGAGGCAGATGTGAGCGGGCACCCCACAAAAATCCCCAGGGATGGGGGTGGAACACTGAGGAAATGAGAGATGAGGAGGAGGGGCATCCTCTCTTTCCTCTAAATTCTAGATCTGAGCAATCTGCAGAGCTCCAGAGGGTGGGAGTCGGAGATGCACAGGAAGAAGGGAGCTCACATCCACTCACCACGGATCTTGGGGTTCACTTTTCCAGCAGTCAGCTGACACGCCCTCGTGGCCTGAGGAGGGGCTGCCATCTCTCCCAGCTGTGCCAGTACTAGAGCTGGAGACTGTAGCACACAGCACTCCTGCAGCTTTAGGGCTCCTGATAAGAATCTGGGAATCCTTGATACAAGTTTTAATATTTCAAGTAAGGGTGACCCCTATGTCATTTGTTTCAGGGATTGTTCATGCTTTTTAGATCATTATGAACATACCTAAAGGGGGAAGGATCCTTTCTCCGATGGTGAGTACTTGTGCTTGGGCTGGGGAAAAAAAGTGACTGCACACAGGTCTTCCAGCAAGGCATGGCCAGTTGCCATCTTGAAATCAGAATAGCTGCAATCACACTGGTGTTGGGCAGGCTGAGAGTCCCTGTTGCAAGTGAGGGAGGACACTAGGTATAGGGGGTTCCTCTCCTACCCCAAGAGTAGAAGGACAGCATTAAAGATTGCTGGGGAACCGGGAGGCTTTTCTTCAAAGATCGGTTACTAGCAAGTCACCCATGCTCCTCTCCCAATTAAACTCTAGGTTCACTAAGCCAGACAGTTGGAATCCTTCCCGTGGGCTGTTGTGGATGTCTGTTTGGGGTGAACAGACCTTTGTTCACCTCTCCTCAGGAAAAGTGATATGTTGTATTTGTTCAGGGAGGTGACTTTGAGGCTCTGGGACCCACTTATGAGCAGTAAGATGCAATGAGACTTAGGATGAGCAAGAAGCAGGAGAAGCGGAATTTACAGCCTAAGTGCAAGCCAGCGCTGTGTGAAATGTCATCTCGTCTCCTGGGTAAGTCTGTTATTTTCTAGGGATCCTCAGCTGGGCTTCAGAGCCATTGTGCTCGAGGCAGAGATATGCAGTCCTGGGAGGAAGCAGGACAAAAGCCCCTCTCTTTTCCCCTCCTCCCCCTCCTGATGAAACCCATCTTGTGATGCTGAGGCAGATTCATCATCGGGCCCTGATGGGGAGGAGGGCCACATTGGCTGATTGCTCAGCACATTTCCTGGTTTTTCTGAGTTTGTTAAAGCCCTTTTCCAGCACTGGCCAGTCACAGCCTGTCTGCAAGCCCAGTCGTCACACTGTCCCTCTGATCTGCCACACAGGGCCCTTTGAGCCCAGCGGACTCCACACCTCTACCAAGCTGTGGGCAGTTCTGTTCTTGGCACAAAAGAGGCCCCTTTGCTGAGATGATGGCTGCCACATAGGGCTATTTCTGTGCTTGCTTTCTCTTCCTGGCGCGGAAAACAGGCACATCCACCCAGTAAATAAAGACAAAGCCAATGAAAGCAGCTGTGTTTCAAGGAGAGGCAGGGGTGGGGGATCAAACCAGGGAATAAATGAATAGATCCAGTGACAAAATGTCTATTCATTGGGTGCACTCGGCAAACATTTACTAAAGGCCTGTGCACCCAGCATTGTACTGAGTGCTAGGGAGACACAAAGAGGCCCTTGAGAACAGTGACCATTGCCACCCCTCCCACTGGAATGGACAGGCACATTAACCACACACAGCACCTTAAGGAACCAGGACACATGAGATGTTGGTGTGATCTGCAAAACATGAATGAGTCTCACAAAGTGATGCTAGGCAAACAGGACACAAAGGACAACAATGCCAGAGTCCCTCTCTATTAATATAAATACGTATTCCCAAGCCCTGTGGAACTCACACTCGTACACATAACACATACACATAACACAGTGGTTCCTTCACAATGAGGTTGGCAGGGAGGATGCCCTGGGGCCTCGGGAATGCTAGCAGTATCCCACTGCTATGCACCCACCATCTGAGCACTTCTTAACATTTATACATCAAGGATGGGGTGTAGCTGCTTGCCAACTGCACTGCTGAAAACAAAAACTATCTTTTTGAAGTTTAAGAATCTAGTCATAGGGGCTAGAGAGATGGCTCAGTGGTTAAGAGCGCCTACTGCTCTTTCAGAGGACCCCGACTCAATTCCCAACACCCACATAGCAACTAAGAACTGTCTTTAAGCTGGGCGTGGTGGTGCATACCTTTAATCCTAACACTTGGGAGGCAGAGGCAGGCAGATCTCTGAGTTCAAGGCCAGCCTGGTCTACCGAGTAAGTTCCAGGCCAGCTGGGGCTTTGGGAGACCCTATCTCAAAAAGACAAAGAAAAAAAAAGAAAGAAAAAAAAACCAGAAAGAGCACAAATAAATGACTTTAACGCCAACTAAAACACTTGAGAGACTTGAGAGGCAGCAACAAATGAACCCTAAACCCAGAAGACAGGAAGAAATAACAAAAGTCAGAATGGAAATCAAGGAAATAGAAACAAAACAATACCAAAAAATCAATAAATCTAAGAGCTGGTTCATTGAAAGGATAAACAAGATAGATAGACCTCTAGCCCAACTGACTAAAAGAAGGAAAGAACAACTCCAAATCAACCAAATTAGAGATGAAAAGGGAAACATCAGAACAGATAATGAAAAGATTCAATCTTACTGGAATAATTCAAAAACCTATACTCTACTAAATTTGAAAACCTAAGAGAAATAGATGAATACCATTTCATCATGGAATCCACAAAGACTTAACCAGGAAGAGAGCAACAGCTTAAATAGACCCATAATAAAGGAGGACATTGAAACTGTAATAAAAAAAAAGGGTACTGGTTGCTCTTGCAGAGGACCACCATGTGTGTGCAAACCCACGAAGGCCAAAAGAGGGTGTCAGATCCCCTGGGCCTGGACTTATAAATAGTTATTAACCACTATGTGGGTGCTGGGAACTTAACCCCAGTCCTCTGCAAAAGCAGCCAATGAGTGTTCTTAACTGATGAGCCATCTTGCCAGCCCCATACCAAGGAAATTCTTATCTCTGATTGACAGGAAACCAAAAGGAAAGGCCAAAGCTTTACCTGTTTTTCTCTTTGGAATCTGCATGGTTGTGATACTGTTGAGGGTAGAGGGAACAGGGCTCATTAAATACCAGGTTGAATCTTTAATAGCTCCTAAAGGCACAAGCTAGCCAATCTCTGACCCATTTTGTCTGGTCAGGCAGACTGTCTTCTCACATCTAGACGTTGAAATTGTCCACATGGTAGTGATAGACCTCCCTAACCTCCAGCATCCCACAGCACCCAATCCTGTCTGCCCAGAACACTTTTCTGGAATTGGCCCATCTGCCACCTGCATGTTTGTCATGGGGAGCTTCTCAGAAGGCTCATCTGGTAAACTCAAGGCTCAGCCTACAGAGCAGAGTTGGAACCAACAGGATCCCTCTCTAAGCATTAGTGTTTGGAATCCAGAGAGAATCTGTCTGCTTCAGAGGTATCTGGGCTCTAGCCAACTGTCTTCAAAGTAAGTGAGGAAGACAGAGGGAGGTGCAGAAGACTTTACAGGAGGTGCAGAGTCACCAGCAGCTTTAAGGGATTCATTTCCAGAGCTAAAGTTTACTCAGGCGCTATCTCTACAGAGCCATGTTGGGCCTGAGAGCTGATGGCCTTGTCATGGTCACAGCACAGCAAACACTCTCCTCATGTGGAACCAAACAAGGGACAATTGAAGAATTTACTCCTGAATTTGAATGTAATGCAGAAAGAAATGATGTGGTAAGTGATCTGCAGAGGCAAAGAACATCTTGTTCTACAGCCCAGCTCGGAGTGAGCCTCCACACCAAACGCCATACTCCATACAGCCCAGCTCAGAGTGAGCCTTCACACCAAACGCCATACTCCATACAGCCCAGCTTGGAGTGAGCCTTCACACCAAACGCCATACACTCAAACACCTCTTGAGGATGGAGAAAGAGCATGGATTCTCCAGAGCAGAACTTGAAAGCATCATCAAAATATGCTGGATACTAGAGTTACAGACAAAAAGGCACATACTGACTGGAGGGGGCATCATAGGTGGGAATCATTATAAACAATAGAACCATCATTATATCCTTTGTTCTTGCAGTACTGGGGATTGAACCCACAGCCCCATGAACAATAGGCAAGCACTCTACCACTGAGCTATATGCCCAGCCCTTACTATCACTTATTAACTGAGGCTTAAATTGAATTGTGGGTCAACAATGGTTTTAGATTTTACATTGACTTTTTATGGCAATATAGCTTGAGATAGCAGTCATTCATTAAAAGGAAGACTGGATGTTGGGGGGTGGGGGTTAAAGCATGTGTTTATTTAACATGCTCAAAGCCCCCAGTTTAATCTCAGAAAAGACAGAAAGAAAAAAAATACAAATGTGACATCTAATATATAAGAAGGACAAAGGGCCAGGCATGGTGGTGCACGCCTTTTAATCCTAGCACTCGGGAGGCAGAGGCAGGCAGATCTCTGTGAGTTCAAGGCCAGCCTGGTNCACCTTAAGGAACCAGGACACATGAGATGTTGGTGTGATCTGCAAAACATGAATGAGTCTCACAAAGTGATGCTAGGCAAACAGGACACAAAGGACAACAATGCCAGAGTCCCTCTCTATTAATATAAATACGTATTCCCAAGCCCTGTGGAACTCACACTCGTACACATAACACATACACATAACACAGTGGTTCCTTCACAATGGGGTTGGCAGGGAGGATGCCCTGGGGCCTCGGGAATGCTAGCAGTATCCCACTGCTGTGCACCCACCATCTGAGCACTTCTTAACATTTATACATCAAGGATGGGGTGTAGCTGCTTGCCAACTGCACTGCTGAAAACAAAAACTATCTTTTTGAAGTTTAAGAATCTAGTCATAGGGGCTAGAGAGATGGCTCAGTGGTTAAGAGCGCCTACTGCTCTTTCAGAGGACCCCGACTCAATTCCCAACACCCACATAGCAACTAAGAACTGTCTTTAAGCTGGGCGTGGTGGTGCATACCTTTAATCCTAACACTTGGGAGGCAGAGGCAGGCAGATCTCTGAGTTCAAGGCCAGCCTGATCTACCGAGTAAGTTCCAGGCCAGCTGGGGCTTTGGGAGACCCTATCTCAAAAAAGCAGCCAATGAGTGTTCTTAACTGATGAGCCATCTCGCCAGCCCCATACCAAGGAAATTCTTATCTCTGATTGACAGGAAACCAAAAGGAAAGGTTCGGTTCTTAGCCACGATGTGGGTGCTGGGAATCAAACCCGGGTCCTCTGCAAGAGCAGTCAGTGCTCTTAACCACTGAGCCATCTCTCCAGCCCCAAGACTGTATTTCCTGCATGTATGTAAGTGCACCCAAGTCGTGCAATGTCTATGGAGGTGAAAAGGAGTCAGATTCCCCTGGAAGTGGGGTTTCAGACAGTTGTTAGCCACCCATGTGGGTGCTGGAAATCAAGCCCTGGGCCTCTGCAAGAGCAGCCAGTGCTCTTAACCACTAAGCCATCTCTCCAGCCCGAACCTCTCAGTTATTTTGTCATAGTGATGGGAAGCTAACACATGTTTGCATACATACACATATACATTCAAATACATACAGACACACATGTGGGCATCTACACACATAAAGCACACTCATTTACACTTGAGTGCTTGTGTGGCAAAGGAGAGAAATGGGCCTTTAACTATGCTATATTGGGTCTTTGTTAGAGTACTTTGGATAATGAGGCTTGTATCATTTTTTGTTTTTGTTTTTTTGGTCTTTTTGAGACAGGGTCTCCCTGTAGCCCCAGCTGTCCTGGAACTCACTCTGTAGACCAGGCTGGCTTTGAACTCACAAAGATCCGCCTGCCTCTGCCTCCCAAGTGCTAGGATTAAAGGGGTGCGCCACCACGCCCGGCGAGGCTTGTATCATTTTTAAATAAGTTTGGGGGTTGGGAGGTGGCTCAGTGGATAAAGTGTTTGCTCAGCAAGTATGAAAACCAGACTTCAGATCCTCAGAACCAACATCAAATCCAGGCAGGTGTGGTGCCCACCTATAATCCCAGTACTTGGGAGCCAGAAACAAGGGCTCTCCAGAGCAAGCTGGCCAGCAAGACTAGCAAGAACTAGTGAGCTCTGAGTTCAGTGAGAGACTCTGCCTCCTAAAGAAGGTAGAGAGCAATCAAGGAAGACATCCAACACCAGCTCCTGGCCTCCTCACAGGAGTACTCACCTTACATGCACCTCACACACGCCTGTGCTCACATACACATGAACACACATACATGCACATGCATGACACATATACACACCAAATTTTTAACTGGATAGATTTGAAAAATGGGGAGAAGAAGCAAGTGAGAGACAAACAGGTAGCCAGGAGAGAACAAGGAACTTACAGAGGAGTCGATCAAAGGCTACTGTAGCTACTAGTTTTAATATTTTACATTATTTTTATTTTTGTGTATTAATATGTATAATTTTATACATATTAAATCTGAGTTGTGCAATGCTCAGAGAGATCAGAAGAGGACATCAGATCCTCTGGAACCGGATGGTTGTTAACCGCCATGTGGGTGCTGGGGATCAAACCCAAGTCTACTGCAAATGCAACCAGTGTTCTTAGCCACTGAGCCATCTCTCCAGTCTCAAGGTAGCTGCTGATTTTAAAGATCCAGGAAACTAGGGCTGGGAAGTAGCCCCGTGACAGAGCATATACTTAGCATGTTTGAATCCCTGGGTTTAATCTTCAGCACTAAAACTAAAGATTGATTTAAGGGATGGGGATAGACCTCAATGATACGGTGCTTGCCTAATATGCATGAGGCCCATGGTTCAACCCCCCAAAATTAAAGATCTAGGAGCTGGAAAACTAGAGGATAATTGAAAGACCATGCTGAGGCTGGGAACCCAGGGCCACAGGGTTATGAAGGGTTTTGTTTTTCTCCTGCCCTCCAGACATGGGCACCCAGGCAGTGATCCCAAGTTTCTGCCCTCCCAGGCTGCGCTTCCCCATGTTCCACTCTGGGCTGCTCCAGAAAACAGAACAAAGACCCACAGGAAGAGCTGCCAGGAGACAGATGTGTGTTTACCTTGAAGGACAGAGCCAGTGAGTGGCCTCTGAAAGCCACCATCTTCTTTCAAGTAGAAACCTGGAAGGGACCCCATGGCTTTATGACTTAGCATGCTTTTATATAAACAGTTTCCACTGATTGTTTAAGGGGGTGCTCAAGGTTCTGTGGCCCATGTCTCCTATGGTCTGTATGTGTCCTTCATTTCTGATACATTGGAAACTTAACATTTTTTATTATATTTTATTTATCTTGCATGTGTGCCCATGTGGGTATGGCACACTGTGTCACATGTGTATAGATCAGAGGACAACTTATATGAGTTGGTTCTCTCCTTCCACTGTATGGGTCTCAGGGCTAGGGATGGAATTTAGGTCCCCAGGCTCAGTGGCAAGCCCCTTTACCTGCTGAGCCATCTCCTTAATCCCATGCTTTACAAAATTAAACCCCAATGCAATAGTGTTAAGAGGTGGGGGTCTTTAAGGGGTGGTTAGATCATGAGACCCAGTTGTTTTTACATGAGTGGATTCTTTTTTTTTTTTTTCAAGCTTAAACTGCACAGGTCTTGAATGAATCATTTTGGTAGCTGAATAATACTCTTACTGGATGGAGTGACAGATGCAGAAAGGGTTTCAGTGACTTTGAGTGGATTATTTATCAAAAGGGAAATTCAGGGCTCTGGAGAGAAAGCTCTGTGATTAAGAGTGCTGGCTACTCTTGCAGGGGACCCAGATTCAATTCCCAGCATCGATGTGGTGGCTATCAACTGTCCTTAACTCCCATTCCAGGGAATCCAGTGCCCTTTTCTGGCTTCCATGGGTATTGCACAAGACAGATGCACTTGGTTAAATGCAGGCCAAACACTTATACACATTAAACAAATATATAATTTAAAAAAACATAAATCCAGGACCACCTCCTACCTTTCTGCCTTCTTATCCACCCCCAGCATCCCTCCAAAAGCTGGCACAGTGAGAAATTCATCAAGTGGAGCCACTCAATCTTGGGCTTCCCAGACTCTAGAAGTGTGAGCTAAATACATTTTCACTCATTATAATTACTTAGTCTGTGATATTCCATTACAGTAACATAAAGTGGAATAAGACAACTGTGCTGGTTAATCTTGGTTGTCAACTTGATGCACCTGAGAAGAAGGAACCTCAACTGAGGAATTTCCTCCATCAGGTTGGACTGTGGGCATGTCTGTGGGGATGTTTCTGGATTGTGCTAATTGATATAGGAAGACCCATCCCTAAGTAGGCAGGCCTGGGTTATATAAGAAAGTTAGCTGAGGGGCTGGAGAGATGGCTCAGCAGTTAAGAGTACTGACTGCTCTTGCAGAGGACCTGGGTTCGATTCCCAGCACCCTCATGATGGCTAAGAACCATCTTTAACTCCAGTTCCACAGGAATCCGACACCCTCTTCTGACCTCCTCGGCATTGCAGTACACGGGTATACCAACCTACATGCAGACAGTACACTCATACACATAAAAAAATAAATAAAAATAAAAATAAAAAAATTTTAAAAAAGAAAGTAGCCGAGCAAGCCAGGGGAAACAAGCCAGTAAGCAGCCATCTGCCATGGTTTCTGCTTCCAGCTCCTGCCTGGAGCTCCTACCGTGGCTTCCCTCAGTGATGGACTGTAACCTGAGATTGTAATAAACCCTTTCCTCCCAAAGTTGATTTTGCTCATGGCATTTTATCACAGCATCGAAAAGAGCAGACTAGAACAACAATGCTATTTGGAAGTAAGTCTTAGGGGCTGAAATTGTAGCTCAGTGGTAGAATGCTTGCCTAATATGCATGAGCTCCTAGGTTTCAATAAAAAAACTACATACCTCAGACCCAAGCATGCCCTGTGGGGTTCCTAGTTTATCTGCACACCTTATGTACCACTTCCTGAAAGAGATTATTATATTCCTAAGATTTCGGAGCACAGGCCCACAACTGGTACTTCCTATAAGAATAAAGAAAGACTCTCCAGTGACTAGAGTGGAGCAGCACAGCTTCTCTCACTCTCTGCCCTAAACAAGCCTGACACATGGGGTTTATGCTAGAAATACACAAACCTATGACCGCATTAAGCTCTCTATTCATTTACTGCTTATTATAATCAATTTACTTACAAACAGGATTTTAACTAACTTAGAAGAAAACATTCCTCTCAAAAGATACATAAATATAAAAGAGTAATTGTTAAAACAAAACAAAACAAAACAAAAAGACAGGGCAGTGGTAGTGATAGGAATACCAGACGTATACAGTTTCGAGCATCATAGTTATGGACCTTGAACTGGTAATGAGAATCGAATGCATAGTGTCTGCTGTCTGATAAGAACAAAACAAAGGCAAGCCTAAGTATGCCTGACCTGGGCTTGTGAGGCATGGGTTATTACAGCTTTAACCTAAGAAGGAGGGGGCTGGAGAGACAGCTCAGTTGTTAAGAGCACTGGCTGCTTTTGCAGAGGACCCAAACTCAATTCCCAGCCGCCACGTGGCAGCTAACAATTATCTACAGTTCCAGTTACAGTGGATCCAACACCCTCTTCTGACCTACATGAGCTTTGCACGACATGGGCACACTTACATACATACAGACAATAGCTTCGTACACATAAAATATTTTTAAAAATAATAATAATGAATAAATGAATTTAAAAAATAAGGAGTTGGGTGGCTGATTAGTCAAGACAGACCCAAGAGAGTCCCAGATACTGACTGCCAGATATTGATCAAGTAACAACAATGACGGTTTTCATGAAATCTAGGATGCAGGTGTACACAATCAGTGTTAATGAATGTGAATTTCAGGTACATTTAAAAAAAGAGAGACTCTAGCTGGTCGTGGTGGCGCACGCCTTTGATCCTAGCACTCGTGAGGTGGAGGCAGGTGGATCTTTGTGAATTCAAGGCCAGCCTGGTCTACAGAGTGAGTTCCAGGACAGCCTGAGGCTCCAGGGAGACCTTATCTCAAAAAGACAAAAAAAAAANCCAAGCACAATTAGGGCTCTCAATTAACTGCTATCACTATAGCAAAATTTTGCAGCATCCTTTACTCCAGGGGATATCCTGCAAAAGACAGAAACTTTCTCTTTTGTTTCTCTGCTGTTTTGACTCCCTAAAGATGAAGTTATCTATGCCCTGTAGTCAGAGCAGCAGTTTCTTTTGCTTATTGTGTTCCATTGTGAGTGAAGTAGGTGCTATTATCTCTGGCAATAATATTGAGCATTGGACTCCAGCAAGGCAGATTATGTGTACTTCCATTTCCACCAACTTTTGAGTTTTATTTCATTTATTTTATCAAAGTTTCAAGGAAACAAAATACAAAAAAGCATTTATAAAGTGAGCACCCTTATATTCAGTATATATATATATATATATATATATATATATATATATCTGTGTGTGGATATGTATAGGTGAGTGTGATGCTCACAGAGGACAGAGATGTCAGATGTCAGAATCTCCCTAGGAGCTAGAGTTATAGGCATTTGCTGAGAATTGAACTCAGGTCCTCTGGAAGAGCAACTTAACCTCTGAGCCATTTCTCTGCCCCCTTATGATGTTCTAAAATCAAATCGTCATGGTAAAAACTGTACCCCACTAAAAGGCCTACCCTTCCAAACTCTCGGTGGTGAACTTGACAATAGATTTTTGTGTTGGAGGAAATGAATGTGCCTTTGACTTTCTGTGCAGTATTTCTCTGCTGAGATGACATATGGCAGAGTCCAGAGGGAACATTACAGTGCTGAATCCTGACTTCTTTCTGGCTTATATCTATTCTGTAGAGGAGTAATTTTTTAAGATTTATTTCAGTGGGGTTATGCGTATGTGAGCACAGGTGACTGCAGAGCTCAGAGGAAGGTGTCAGGTCCCCTGGAGCTGGAATTACAGGCTGTTGTGAGCCACCCACTGTGGGTGCTGGAAACCAAAGTCAGGTCCTCTGCTCTAGCAGTACATGTTCTTAACCACAGAGCCATCTCTCCAGCCCCTTGTTTTTGTTTTTTGTTCTTTGAGACAGTGTTGCTATGTAGTCCAAGCTGGCCTCAAACTTATGATATTCCTGCATCAGCCATTCTGGGTCCTGAGATTACAGGCATGTACCATCATGCCCAACTTTAAAGGACTACAGATAACAGGCACTGTTTTCTTTAGGTTTTCCTAAAGACTGACTTAAAGGTCTCCACAGTGATGGCAGTCTCTGGTCATTGAAAGAGAGAAAGAATAAATAAAACAGAAAAGTAGGGTGGGGAAATGAGGGCAGATGTGGGTGGAATGGTATTAAAACCGGAAGTGTTAGTATGACTCAGATAACCTAGATGGCACCTCGTCTAAGAAGCCATCATGGATCCTTCCTGGTATAATGCCATCAAAGTCATCTGTACCCTTTGATTACTTACCCTTTTTGCACACTCTACTTAGCATAGAAGGAAGGAAGGCAGAAAAAAAGAATAAAACCATCATAAAAGCCTAAGGAATGAGAAAAGAAATAGAAAAGGGCAGTATGAAGCACAGTCCTGAGAAAGCCTAATTTTTTTTAATTTTATTTATTTATTTATTTGAATGTACTATCTGCATGTAGGTCTGTGCACCCATGTCGTGCAATGCCAAGGAGGTCAGAAGAGGGTCTTGGATTCCCCTGGAACTGGAGTTCTCCTGGAACTGGAGTTACAGGCGGTTCTCAGCCGCCATGTGGGTGCTGGGGATCGAACCCAGGTCCTCTGCAAGAGCAGTCAGCGCTCTTAACCACTAGGCCATCTCTCCAGCCCTGAGAAAGCCTACTTTTAAAAATATTTTTTCAATAAAAATATTTTTGTTGCTTCTATAATATATTCATACATAAATATACACATTCATAAATATATACAAATGTACATACACATATCACCTGAGTTGGAGGATTTTCTTTTCTTTTCTTTTCTTTTTTTACTAAAAGATGTCAGGTTTTCCTTAAAGAAGTGTTTGAAGGCCCTTTTATTTTTATGTGTATGAATGTTATACCTGCATGTATGTAAGTGCACCCATGTCAAGAAATGTCAGAGGAGGTCAGAAGAAGGTGTCAGATCCCCTGGAATGAGAGTTATGGATGGTTGCTAGCCACATGTGGGTGCTGGGAATCAAACCCGGTCCTCTGCAAGAATAGCCAGTGCTCTCAACCACTGAGCCATTGCTAACGCCCCCCCTACACACACATACATCCTACTTTTAAAACCCTACTCCATCTGCAATGTGAGCTCTGAGAGAGCAGAGATGGTCCCCTGGTTTGGCCACCACTGTCTTCCTGAGCCCTAGGACAACACACAACACATGGTGAATATATTTGTCAGATGAATTCTATGACCTCAAACACAATGTACCAAAATGAAAATTCTATGTGGCTGGGTAAAAGACAATACTTTGAAGGTTCCCAGGGCCCACCACAAGTGTCCTCATTCAACAGGAGGGTGATGGTTATCCTCACTCTCCTTGGAAAGTCAACCGGTACAGTTCACATCTTAGTCTGTTTCCTGTTGTAGCTGAATGCCACAGACTTGGTAGTTCATAAAGAAGAAAGGGTTATTTGGCTCATGATTCTGGAGGCTGGAGGTCCAAGAGCATGGTGCAGGCATCTGCTCAGCATTGGAAAAGTACCTCATACTACCTTCCAACATGGATGGGCATCACATGGCAAGACTATACAATGGTGCTGCCTTGGGCCTCTTCCCCTTCTTAAAAGGTTATTAATGGCAGGGGTGGAGAGATGGCTCAGTGGTTAGGAACACTGGCTACTCTGGCAGAGGACCCAGGTTTGATTCCTAGTACCCACATGGTGGCTAACCTATCCTTAACTCCATTTCCAGGGGAATTCAACGCCTTCTTCTGACATGCATAGGTACTGTACAACACATGTGCACCTATCTACATGCAGGCACTTCACTCATACACATAAAATAAAAATAATAAAATATTTCTAAGTCATTAATGCCATATAGGGGCCCCACTCTCATGACTGAATGCAGTCCTCCCAAGAGGCTCCCGTCCACATACTATATCAACATATGAATTTGGAGTCAAGTCTTCCCATGGATTTTGGAAGGACGTTCAATCCATGGCACTGTGCTTGGTCCTGAGCCAGGAATAACAGTGGCTTTGTGGGCACTGTGGGACGAGTTCTGGTTTCTCCTACTCACTTCCTTTCAAGATTGCCCACTCTTCCTGGGGTCTCTATCATGAGAAAAACTGAGTCTGAGCACCCACTTTAAAGGAACCAAAGGCACTGGACTGCCCCTGTCAGTAACAGTGCCATTCAAATAGGTTTCTGAGATAAAAATAAAGATCCCAGTGATGGGTTCCAGATCCTTTGATTTCTGAGTGGGGAAATGAGTATTAATCAAGAGAACTGCCATCTACACATTAAATTACAACCCAGCTGTAGGTTCCCCTCCTCAATTTTTGAGTAACAATAATTTTGAATTTTTTTTTTCTTTTTGAGACAGGGTCTCCCTGTAGCCCCAGCTGTCCTGGAACTCACCCCATAGATGAGGCTGGCCTTGAACTCACAGAGATCCACCTGCTTCTGCCTCCCCAGTGCTGGGATTAAAGGCGTACGCCACCATGCCCAGCTAATTTTGAACTTTTAAAGGTAATTTGTTTTCATAATGTATTTATAACATCCAAACTAATTTGATAAGAAATGCCGGGCATGATGGAGCACACCTTTAATCCTAGCACTTGGGAGGCAGAGGCAGGTGGATCTTTGTGAGTTCAAGGCCAGCCTGGTCTACAGAGGGAATTCCAGGACAGCTGGGGCTCCAGGGAGACCCTGTCTCAAAAAAAACAAACAAACAAAAAAAAAGAAATGGAATAACAGTCACTAAAATAGATGCTTTATCTTCAAAATCTTTATTTATGACTAAAGATATACCATTTACAGTAAGCTGAACCAAACAGAAATCCCAGTACAATGGAAATTTATTTGATGAATAGGTGTGTTGGTCCATTTTCTGCTTTATGGCAAAATAGCTGGGTACTTTAGTGAGAAAAGAGGTTTACTTAGTTCACAGTTCTAGAGGTCTGAGAATAGTTACCTGCAATTGTGTAGCTCTAGCAAGCACTTTCTGGCTACATGATAACAGGGAAAATGGCATCAGGATGGGAGTGTCCTGACATGGTGTCCTATTTTGCTTTTCTGTTGCTATGATAAAGCAACATGGGCAGGAAAGAGTTTATTCCATTCCAGGTTACTACTGTCTACCATTGAGTTAAGCCAGGGCAGGAACCTAGGGCAGGAGCTTGAAGCAGAGACCAAGAGGAACACTGCCAGCTAGCTTTCTCCCAGCCTCACATTCATTTGACTTTCTTTTTTATATTTTATTATTTTTACTATTATATATATATGAGTATATTGCCTGCATGTATGTAAGTGCACCCATGTTATGCAATGCCTGTGGAGGTCAGAAGAGGGCATCAGATCCCCTGAAACTGGACAGATGTTAGCCTCCTTGTGGGTGTTGGGAACCAAACCCAGGTCCTCTGCAAGAGCAGCCAGTGCTCTTAACCACTGAGCCATCTCTCCAGTACCTCATCTATCTTTCTTATAGACTCAAGATCATCTGCTCAGGGATAGGACTACCCACAGTGGAATGGCCCTTCTACATCAATTAGTAATCCATAAAATGCCCCACAGATAAGTCCATTAGCCAATTTGATGGAGGAAATTCCTCAATTGAAGGTCCTTCTTCTCAGGTATAACAACCAAGATTAACTATTCCACATGGTAAAAGAGGAAGCCAGAGAGATTCAGGGGCTAGGCTTGAATTTTTACAACAGCCTCCTCTCAGGAGAACTAACTGGGGTACCTGAAGAACTTCATCTCTTCTGGATATAAGGTTCCCAATGACCTAGTCATCTTATAGTAGGCCTCATCCTTGGTGGTTCCACCACACCAACGACCAGGACTCCAGCACTTGAATCTTTAAGGCTCACACTCAAACTGTGTTCAAGTCACAGCAACAGAAGATACTCCAGAAGGCCAGACATTGTCACTGGAGGTCTGGGAGGGCCTGTGAATTCTTTTGTGAGAAAAGGGGTGATGCAAAAGGGGGCAGATCTAGAACCTGAAGACATTCAATGTAAATCTTGCAAAAGATGAGACAAATGAGCCTTGAGTGCTGGTTGGATGAAGGCAGAGTGGGAATCTCACAGAAGCAAAACATCTAACTCTAAAGTCCAGTCTAAGAACATAAGGCACACCCATTGTTCTCATGAAAGTCTGAGTACTCTCTAAGTGTGGAAGAGGAGCCCAGCAGGAATAAGACGTAGACACAGGTAGGGAGGCCCAGGAGCCCACATGATAAGGATGCCATAAGTATCCTCTCAATTGATGAAGTCCTGTTGGACACTTATGAAAGCCCAGGGTCTCCAACATAATTATTACACTTGGCATTCAATCTAGTTTGCTTCTTTATTGCTATGATAAAACACCATGACCAAAGCAATTTGAGAGAAGAGTTCATTTCATCTTATACTTCCAGATCACAATTTATCTTTGAGGGTAGTCAGCTAGAAACTCAAGGCAGGAACTTGAAGGCAGGAACTGAAGCAGAGACCATGAGGAAACAATACTGCTTAATGGCTTGCTAGCTTGCCAAGCTCCTTCTTTCCTTTCCTTTCCTTTCCTTTCCTTTCCTTTCCTTTCCTTTCCTTTCCTTTCCTTTCCTTTCCTTTCCTTCTTTCCTTTTCTTTTCTTTTCTTTTCTTGAGACAGGCCTTGTTATGTAACTCTGGCTGGCCTGGAACTAGCTATGTAGCCCAGGCTGGCCTTGAATTCACAGAGATCCACTTGTACTGCCTCCCACCACACCCAGTTCAACTACCTTTCTTATACAATGCACACTCACCCACAGTGAGCTGGGCCCTCTTATATCAATTAGTAATTAAGAAAAATGCCGGGGCTGGAGAGATGGCCTAGCGGTTAAGAGTGCCGACTGCTCTTGCAGAGGACCTGGGTTCGATCCCCAGTACCCACATGGCGGCTGAGAACTGTCTGAAACTCCAATTCCAGGGGAACTCCAGTTCCAGGGGAATCTGAAGCCCTCTTCTGACCTCTGCGGCATTGCACGACACAGGTGCACAAACTTGCATGCAGACAGTACATTCATACACATACAGAAATAAATAAAATTTTTAAAAAATTTAAAAAAAAAAGAAAAATGCCTCACAGACATGGTCATAGGCCAGTCCTATGAAAGATATTCCTCAGTTGAAGTTCCCTCTTCTCAGGTATGTCAAGTTGACAGCTGAAGCTAACAGTGCTCATCACCCTAAGAAGGAAGAGGTTTCTCAGGTTTATTGCTAAAGTTTCCTGGGCCCAGATACCCCAGGACCGTACTTAGGGCCCATCCATCAACTGTTTGTGGTGCCATAGTTCTTATTAATTAAGAGAAAGTAACTCAGAGCTGTGACACATCACCCTTGTGGCTGATGGGCAGAGCTCACACACTCCTCCCGTCAGTCCATCAGCGGGCAGAGCAGGAAGCCATGGTGGCAAGGTCGCTGGAAGTTGCTGGTAAAGCTATATTCACTTCAATTCCAGGCTGGCATGCTACACAGTCGGCTGCAGGAAGAATAGTAGAGTAGCTGGCATGAGCTTTCTTGCCATTAGACACAATCTGGGGTTTGCAGTGTCTCTCTGTTGGCCATAACTCGTTTCATCTCTTCACTTGTCTGCTTGGGAGATTTTTCTTCCTCTGCAGCTGGTTTTTCTGCCATGTCTTTTCCTGTTTCTACCAGTTATGAATCTGTTTCTTTGTCAAAACCACGTATTTCTCTCCATACAGGTTATTGTGTGCCTCAGTGTTTTGAAATCTTCCTGTTTTTTCCTTTAGTTTTTCCAACAGAATTTGTCCACATGTCATGCCCAAATGACCCCCTCATTGGCCACCTTATGTTGAAAACAAAGGACATGACCAGTAATCCATGAGCACTTTTCCTAGTCTTAAAAAAAATTGTGTCTGTGCCAAACATGCACAGACCTGTCCTTCTTGTGCTTCACTAAACAATGATGACAGCACTTGTTTTTATTAAGACATCTGGATGGTGTTTGTAGGCTGTTTGCAAATCCTACCCTCACTTTATATAAAAGTCTTGAGCATCGTCAGGTGGGCTAATCCTTACCTGTTCCTCCTTTTGGAGGGCAGATAGAAAATGATGATTGGAGTTTGCATGATATGTGATTAGCGTCTCTGCGTAATCAGGACTTGCAACACCCTGATTGCTCCTAAAAAAAAAAAAAAAAAGTCTTGAGCACCCAAGGATGTTGGTGTCCTATGAGATGGCATCTTGGAACTAATTCCAAGATTGTGATTGTACATTATACACATTACTGTATGATCATCATCATACCCAACTTCAGGCTGATTTTCATCTTACAAAACTAAAACTCTGTGCCCATTGAACAATTCCTCGCCCTGCTTCTGCAACCGCTGAGACCTCCATTCTAGTGTGGCTCTATACTTTGATTCCTCCGGACCACATATGAATGGAAGCATACAGGATGGGTGAACAGATAACTCAAGATCCTGTTTTCAATTATTTTTTCCTCCTTCTCTTCTTCCTTCTTTTCCTCCTCCTCTTCTTCTTACTCCTCATCCTTGTTCTTTTCCTTCTTATTTTTGAAACAAGATCTCCCTATGTAGCCCTGGCTGACCTGGAACTCACAGAAATCTGTCTGCCTCTGCCTCCCAAGTGCTGGGACTAGAGGTGTTTCATGCTTAACTAATTCTTTGAATATACACATGAGATTAAATCTTTTGGTAAACTTTTCTGATGGGATATTTTGGTGAAAGCAACTTCTCTCAGAACTCCGTTTGTTTGCTTGCTCTCTCGCTTGCTAGCTTGCTCGCTTGCTTGCTCGTTTGTTCAAGACAGGGTCTCCCTGTAGCCCCCAGCTATCCTGAAAATCACCACTACATAGACCAGGCTGGCTTCCATCTCCCAGTAATTGGCCTGCCTCTGCCTCTCTGCCTCTACTGGGATTAAAGGAATGCACCACCGCCATGCCCAGTTCAGAGGTTCTCTTAAAGGAAAAATTTCTCCAAAACATGCTGTGACAGTTGGTGGCCACCAAATAGACTGGGCAAGAAAGACAGAAAGACCGTAATTTTATGGAGCCTTATTGGTGCCTGTGCACCAGAGCAAAGGGCGGAGGAGTTAGAGTGTGCACACGTGTGCCCATCTGAACACATAATCTCATTTACTTAAATGCCAAGCAAAGGTCTGGAGTAGGCTTGGAGAGAAATGGTGAACTCTGAAGACACTGACAAGCAGCAGTTGCTAGTGGCCCGGCTTCTAATGTGGATGACAGCCTACTTCTTTAACTTAAAATGGCTCCCGCATCCTACCCTCTGCCTTCTGCCCTGCACTCTATTCATTTACATGCCAATAGCTTCACAGAATGCATCCTGCTAGGGAGGGGCAGGCCGTCAGTATTTTAGAATGCTTCCTTTTTGGTACTTGTGGTTTCGTTTTCTTCCCAGGCTGGCTGTGTACTGTGTAACTCCATTAACCAGGCTGCACCTTGAGCATTCATGGGCTCGCCCTCGCAGCGGGCCCAAGAATCTTAAAATCTTTCTAGAGTGGGGGAGGGGAGGCTGCCTAAGAAAGGGAACCGATACCATGGAAAGTCAGGGATTCTCCTCCTCCAGCGGATCTGTATGATAAGGAAGATAACTCTCTTCCGTGAAAGACTCGGCGACTAGACCTAGGCCATTTTAATCAAATCCATAACTCCGGCCATGGGAAAACGCCCAGCCTCTCAGAGAAACAAAGAGCGGAAGGCGCTCACGCTGCGCTGCGTTCGCTGCATTTGTAGACTCGGTATTTTCTCTGCAGATTCTGTCTTAGTCTTTTGTTGCTTAGAAGCTGATGCCTACAGAACCCCATAGCAGCGGGACGACAGGTGCTTCGAGGCCCCCACTCAGGCAGCGCCTCCACTCTAGAGCGCCGAGCAGCTCTTCTGCTGAAGCCCAGCAGCCTCTCAACCGTCCCTAGAGGAAGGTCAGAGCGGGATGGAAACTCTGGACCCGCAAAACTGCGGAGTTACAGGGCGACTGTGGCTGTGACCCTTCTCTGGCGCCTGTTCTCTGGGCATCTGAGTCCTTTACATAAATGTTGGGATTGGTAACTTTAATATTTCGAACTAGAGAGCATTGTGAAGGACATGGGCGGGGGGGGGCAGATAAGGAAGGATTTGCAGTCACTGCAGTCTCTTTCTTTCCATTCCTTTTCATTCATTGGCAAAGTGTGGGTTGCCTAGGAAACCACGTACATCCCGGCTGCACAGACAAGACTGTGGGGGTGGAGAGTAGAACTTTAAATGATGAATGCGAGCTAGTTATGGGCAAAAATTCTAAACTAAATGTCCTGTGATCTCAATAGATGGGTCCAAATACATTTGCATTAAGAAAGAAATGCTTCCAAAATATACCATGCATTTATGAAAAACCTCCTGTCTCCCAGACTTAGCGAAAACAATAACTGTGTATAACGGTACAGTTGAGGATTTGCCATTGCAAATCATCTGAAAATTGTAAAAGCACATTCAATTTTAACAGTTTAGGGACCACATCGTTCATCCAGCCACACATCAGTTATGCATAAAACAAACTTGGATTTTGTTTTGCACCTCGACATTTCTGCAACAGTCTCTGAAGCGGAAAAAAAGTTAATGCATCATTAAAATTAATTGGCATGTGAAAGATATATTGCCCTAAAGTCTTCGTGTTTGATACATGACCTAGATGGAATCGAAGATAACGAAGAGGCAAAAGCAAATGCTGAAGACCCATCTTTGCCCCCACCCCTTTGATTCCCAGCAGTTCTTCCTTCTAGTTAAATGAAATGAGTTGTTTGTTTGTTTGTTTGGAAATTTGTTGTTGTTGGAGATTTGTTGTTTTATTTTATGTTAGTAGATGAATGGAAAGCCTTTAAGGAAAGACGTGGCTGTGGTCGACATTTCAACACAAAAGGCAACTCCTTGTGAAAATTAAGAATGTGCAGCATCATAAATAATCCCACAGCCTTTGGGGTGGGGACAATGTAGCCGACCGCATGAAAGGAAAGCCCTGCTTGGGACCAAAAGACTGGCTCCCCAGCAGGCTCCCGGGCTTTTCAGAGGGATGACTTCTAGTCCTGCAGCCTCAAACCTCCTCTCTGAAAGAAATAGGAGAGGAAAGGGTCCTTTCATCTATGAAATTGTAAACACGCGTTTTCACGGAGTACTCGGGCGGAGATCAGGATCTGAAACAGAAGCTGGAACAATGAACCCGTGAAGTGAGGGAGGCAGGCTCCGATTACTCCGCCTAGAGCTGAGCCCCCTGGGGCCCCACCGCCTGGCTGGTCCGGAGATCACTCCTTGGTTGGCCAGGGATCTACTTGCAGCACGGACGTGACTCCAGAGCAGCAGAGCCCCACTGCAGCTGCCTGCCACCTCTAGGCCATCCCCTTTGAGCTGGGGACGCTGTCACCTTTTCCCTGGGCTTGGGAGCCTAGAAGACAGGGTTCCAGTCCGCCAGTCCGAATCCCGTCATTCATTGGTTGTGTGACCTGAACAAGTATTCACTCTCGACCCTTTTACAGCTGTAGGATCCGGCCTGTAAAGTCGGCAGTCAGAGCTCGGGTCCTTGGGGCCCCTCCTAGTGGACATGTGGGCACGCCTTTCACCTCTCTGCCTGTCTCCCAAGCTCACTCTGACCGGCACCCGCAGCTTGGGGGGGGGGGCAACTCTGACTTAAACTCCAAATTTGTGCACTGTGGATAGCAGGGGCGGCTGGGCTTTTGTTCCAGCTGCTTCTCTTTGTACATTAGAATTGAGTTGAAATGCTCCACGGAAGGGAGAGGCGATGACAGCTTGCGGATAGTTCTAGAAAAGCCTCACTCAACAGCTGAGAGCTCAGATCCACAGCGAGACCCTGAGTCAGTCGGGCCTCTCTCGCCAGAGGATGAAAGGGGAGCATATCACCTTGCAAACCACTAATCCCTGGTGGGGGGCGGCGAGCTCCAACCTTGGAATGGCAGGGAACAGGCTCCGTCACTCTCTTTTCCTCCCTCCCTCAGACTCAGGCAGGTTTTTCCTCTATACAGAGAGAGAGGAGGGGGAGAGAGGGGAGAGAGAGAGAGAGAGAGAGAGAGAGAGAGAGAGAGAGAGAGAGAGAGAACAAAGACATCAGATCACTTTCTGGAATACGTAGAGAATTCGGGTTTGAAGGGAGTGTGCCTACACCGCGTAGAAGCACGCGCTGCTCTGAGTCTGCGGTGGCCTCTCCTTCGATTTGCTGCAGTTTTTAGGCGTGTCCCCCACTCTCCATCCAAAGCATCAAGGCTGGGCCCTTGTGGACGCCGTAAAGGACGATACGAATGCTCTCCGGGGTGACTGTTCTTACAACACATGCCCCGAACCCTAGGAAGGGGAGAGCCTGGCTGATTTTATATTATTATTTTTTTTTATGGAACACATCCCATGCTTTTATGAACTCTTTGTTTCCTCCACAGTCCCACCCTTAGGACCCCGCCCTCACTATGCCGCAGGACAGTCCACGATGCGCAGCCTTCCACACCCACTCCATCACTCCAGCGGAACAAAAGCAATCCCGGGGTGGAAGGAATCATTTGTACCAGGCTGGGCGCCGCCGTGTATTTTTTGAGAGAGTCAGGCAGGGTTGGGATCAGAAATTTCTTCACCCCTAAATGCTGCTGCAGGGGAGAAGGAACCTGCATCCGTCAACAAAGACAAAGGCAAAGACGCGATGCTAGTGGCCGGGCGGAGCGTACTCTGATGCCCTTGAGCCACCTGTGTACTGGTCAGGGTCTTTTGGACCCCAGTTCCCTCAATTACACAGGATTTCCTCTGGGATCACCTGTCTGTCTTCCCCTAAGCCTCCATGGACAACCATTGGTCTCCAGGGATGAATAAAGGGGCAGTGTGGAGTCACGCCTTGTGCATTGGCTTGGCAAACCCTGCCTGGCATTGGAGGATCTGCTTTGGTAGCGCAACCTGTGTGTGCTACCTCATTCCTCCCCACCTGCGGGCACTTAGACCACCAGTGAGCCTCTGCACCTGCTCCCAAGGACCCTTTTCCCCCATCTAGGGTAAACTCTCGGTTCTTGCCTACAGTACCAATCGCCCTGGCCTTGCCACACTCGGGCTCTCTTCACACGTCCCCTCCCCAGTTCCAGATACTGGGATTCCACTATTCCCCAATTCCAAGACAATGCTCACACCCCATCCTTCTCCCAAGAGCCCCCACCCCTCGCCCTGGTCTCCACGACCACGCTGATTGGCCACAGGCCCATAGTCCAGCCCCCTGGACGGTCCTTGGGGCTCGAGCATTACGTCAACCAGGCCTGGAGAGCGACTGCGAGAACGGGACTGGGGGGCTCTGGCTGGGGGCGCGGCCTGCTCGGTCCGCCCCACCCTCCCTACATAAAAGGCCAGCCCACGGGGCGCTCGTTCTCAGCCCGTCGGTTCCCGAGCGCGTTTCCTGCTGTCCCTGCTGTGGGTGTGGAAAGGGAGGACCGACAGACGCACTGACACAGACCCGAACCAGGACGACGCTAACCAGGCACCATGCGCGAGATCGTGCACATCCAGGCGGGCCAGTGCGGCAACCAGATCGGCGCCAAGGTGGGCGCGGCGCGGAAAAAGGGGGTGCTGGTTCGGAAAGAAACGCGAGCTGAACACTCCTCGGGGTGCCCGGGCACCCGCTCGCTGCGCGATCCTGGGCGAGCCAGGGCGTACTTGCTTTGTGTAACCGCAATGGGGCGTGGGCTCAGAGGTTACTTTCTTGGGCTGGGGTTCCATTCGTTTTTGCCGCAGTCATTTGGAATCTAAGCTGCTCCTTGGCCTCCCTTTTCCTCGCGGATCTCCACAGGTGCCTAGAGAGGACCTGGGTGTGTGTTCAGGGCTGTGCGGTGTGGTCTTTGGGAGAGAGCCGTGACTGGAGAATTGATTTTACTCGCTTGTACAGGAGGCGAGATGCGGGGGTGGGGAAGACAGAGGTAGACTGTTGGTCACTGGTCATTAGACGTGCTTGGAATTTAAAACAGCCTCCTTCTATTCCCTCGCCTCCCTCTCCCCCGCCCGCCCCCTTCTCCCCGCGCCCGGGAGTTCCAGCCGGCTAGTTTCCAGCCGGCACTGGGCAGCTAGGACCAGTAGCCCCAAGCTTCCACTGGTCCCTCCTGCCCTCCCCCACTAAGACCTCTCTCCCCCCTGCTGCGAGCAGCTGTCAGCCCGGGAAACCACCCAGTTTCAATTTTCTGATCCTGTAAAATGCAAGCCCCGAGGCTGTGTCCAGGTCACGCCACTCATTAAAGCTTCTGAACTATCGGGTTGTCAGAGCTGGGTGGGGCCGTCTCATTGCGAGTTCTGGGGCAGAGGGGGGATTGTGCATAGCTAAATGCAGGCTTTTTCTGTCTCAGTTTTGGGAGGTCATCAGTGATGAACATGGTATCGACCCAACTGGCAGTTACCATGGAGACAGTGATTTGCAGCTGGAAAGAATCAATGTGTACTACAATGAAGCCACTGGTAATTACCTTTAACACCCCATCTTCCGATTTCTGAACCCCATGCCCACCCTCGTGTGGCCCCAGGGGAGGGCCATCTAGCTAATTTAGAATGACCACCCCACCCCCTTTTGAAAGCATGGTTAAAGGCCCTCCTTTGTTTGGGGGTGGAGGTTTACATCTCCAAGTAGAAGGAAGGTGGTGGTACCAAGCCGCTCTCTGCATGCAGGGCTAAGCCAGTTCTTGTTTCCCCCGCAGGTAATAAATATGTACCTCGGGCCATCCTTGTGGACCTGGAGCCAGGCACAATGGACTCAGTCAGGTCTGGACCATTTGGGCAGATCTTCAGGCCGGATAACTTCGTGTTTGGTGAGTATATGGCATAGTTGAGGGCAGGAGAGCACAGGATACACTTTTCCATTGACACAAGTGTGTTTGACAGAGGGAGATCATGAATAATAGCATTCAGGTGTGTGTCAGCTGAGCCCATCATAAATAGCATCCAGGTGCATGTCAGTTTAGGCTTAAAGATAAATTTACCTTGGCTTTCCACAACCAAGTGTGCACTGCTTCCTCATTTACAATTACATGGATGACCAAATATTTTATTGTGTGGGTGTTTGGTGACAACCTGAAATAATCATATTTAAGCAATAATCCCTTAAGAAGGAATATATCCAGTCATGGCTTGAGAATTCTCATATTCATATTCTCTCTCTCTCATTCTCATTCTCTCTCTCTCATTCTCTCTCTCATTCTCTCTCTCATTCTCCTCTCTCATTCTCCTCTCTCTCTCTCTGTCTGTCTCTGTCTCTCTCTCTGTCTCTCTCTCTCTCCTCTCCTCTCTCTCTCTCTCTCTCTCTCTCTCTCTCTCTCTCTCTCTCTCTCTGGCAGGCCAGAGTGGTGCAGGAAATAACTGGGCAAAGGGCCACTACACGGAGGGTGCTGAGCTGGTGGACTCGGTCCTGGATGTGGTCAGGAAGGAGTCAGAAAGCTGTGACTGTCTCCAGGGCTTCCAGCTGACCCACTCACTGGGGGGAGGCACTGGCTCAGGCATGGGCACCCTGCTCATCAGCAAAATCCGCGAGGAGTACCCAGACCGCATCATGAACACCTTCAGCGTCATGCCCTCACCCAAGGTCTCTGACACCGTGGTCGAGCCCTACAATGCCACCCTGTCTGTGCACCAGCTGGTGGAGAACACAGATGAAACATATTCCATTGACAATGAGGCCCTGTATGACATCTGCTTCCGCACTCTCAAGCTGACCACACCCACATATGGCGACCTCAACCACCTGGTGTCAGCCACCATGAGCGGGGTGACCACCTGCCTGCGTTTCCCAGGCCAGCTGAACGCAGACCTGCGCAAGCTGGCTGTGAACATGGTGCCCTTCCCGCGCCTGCACTTCTTCATGCCAGGCTTTGCACCCCTGACCAGCCGGGGCAGCCAGCAGTACCGCGCCCTGACGGTGCCCGAGCTCACCCAGCAGATGTTCGACTCCAAGAACATGATGGCCGCCTGCGACCCTCGCCATGGCCGCTACCTGACAGTGGCCGCCATCTTCCGAGGCCGCATGTCCATGAAGGAGGTGGACGAGCAGATGCTTAACGTGCAGAACAAGAACAGCAGCTACTTTGTGGAGTGGATCCCCAACAACGTGAAGACGGCCGTGTGCGACATCCCCCCACGAGGCCTCAAGATGTCTGCCACTTTCATTGGCAACAGCACGGCCATCCAGGAGCTGTTCAAGCGCATCTCGGAGCAGTTCACTGCCATGTTCCGTCGCAAGGCTTTCCTGCACTGGTACACGGGTGAGGGCATGGACGAGATGGAGTTCACAGAGGCGGAGAGCAACATGAATGACCTGGTGTCTGAGTACCAGCAGTACCAGGATGCCACGGCGGATGAGCAGGGCGAGTTTGAGGAGGAGGAGGGCGAGGATGAGGCTTGAATTCCCCAGGCCAAGCAGGTTAGGGAAAGCAGAGAAGAAAGCAAGGGGGTGGGGGGCTTACCTGTGAAAATACCTTGGCAGTTGAAGGAAGGAAGCATGGTCTACCTTAGGTGTGTGTGCTGGGTCTGTGGTGCTCTTCACTGTTGCCTGTCACTTTTTTTCTCTTTTTGTAATATTGATAACATCGATGTAACATGAGATCTTTCTGATCTGTTGTAATGGCTAAAATCACATAAACCTTTGTGTGCTAATGGTGTCCTTTCTTTCTCTTCCTTTCTCCTTATCAACTTAAATGCAACTTTCTGAACACATAGTAATTTCTTCCTCTAGAAAAGGAAAAGAATAAAAGCCCCAATGCATTTACTCTTTGGGTACATTTTAATATAATAAATTGAACAAAGAATAATCTTGATAGGAGAGAACAACCTGAATTTTAAAATGCCCTCTGGGACATGTTTTTGCTTGTTGCAAGGGTTCCTATGAAAGCACACAAAATGTGTTTTTGTTTGGAAATCTTACTGTGCCTTTACAGAAAATTATTGAAAATAATTTAGAGACACACAGTGCAGAGTTTGAAAGGATAGTGGAAAGCCCCAGAAAGCAATATTAGTAATATTGAGAATAATCACTAAGTTTTATGATTTTTTTTTTTATGGTGCTGGTAATCAAACCCAGGACGTTAACACATGCTTAGCAAGCACCATACCACAGAGCTATACCTCCAACCCAACAGCTCTGTTCAGGTGACAGGGCATCTGTCATGTAACTGTGCTGTCTATTGAGTGTATTCCATATCAGCAAACATATACATCATTTTTATTTTATCCATATAGTGTCACAGTGAATAATTTTGCACATATATCCTTGTGCACATAAGAAAAAATTATTTCTATTAATGGGATTTTTCTCCTTTTAAGGTTAATGAAATTACTGCAGTTAGTAACAGATATTAGATATTAATAGGCTCATTCTTAATTTTTTCCCTTTTTTTTTTTTTGGTATTTTTGAGGTAGGGACTCCCTTTTAGTACCAGCTGTCCTGGAGCTCGCTCTGTAGACCAGGCTGACCTCAATCTCACAGAGACCCTCCTTCCTTTGCCTCCCAAATGCTGGGATTAAAGCTGGGCACCACCACACCTGGCTCAAGAATTTATTAAAAGAAGATAAAATATGATTAAACACTTCAAAGGAAAAGTGTGAGCAGTATTGTTCTAAATGGTGTAAAAGCAAGTTAATCCTTCTGTTAGGCTACAGAAAAATGGAAAAGAGCAGTTCACTCTACAAATATAGTTCACAAAAACCTGACAGGAGTGAGTAGGGTTAAGTGGGTCAGGGGTTTCAGATCCCCTTTTCTATATTTAACACCTAACTGGCAGGTATCAGTCCTGGCTGAGCCAGTATAGAGCTTCCAATAACCTCACTGAAGCATGACATTGGTTTAAAATGCCCTGAACACTTGGGGCAGCTGCCAAGGTCCCCTGAGCCTGTCATTGGTGGTGTATTCCTGACAACTTGTCAGACCTATGGCCAGTAACTTTGGAAAAGGGAGGGCTGGTTGCCAAATACCTCTTGGCATAGTGAAAGTGTGCTTCTCTCTCCTACCTTATAAGAAAGAGACAGGCAGGTGCCAATCAGTTTGCCTTTTAGCACACCCACAGCTGCACACTGCTAGAGCTTATTTTGGCATGATTGGAATAACAGGTGCCAGACTGACCATTCAGACAGATGTTCTGGGATCTAACATTAATTTTAAGTGCTTAACTAAGAAAATAGCTCAAAAATGATGAAAATATTCAGAACCCAGATTAAGAGATTTTAGAAATAATAGTTTCCTTTGTTAGGGAGCCATTGTTTGATAACATTTGGTGTTTGTAAGGGCAGCAGTGGTGGTGAGATGACTGGTGGTGGTAGTGGTGGTAGTGGTAGTGTGTGCATTTTTAATATTGCCATCCCCTCTCCCACAAATATTCTGTCTCTAATGTGCTCAGAAGAGTGTTTTCACTTCTGGGTAAGCATAGTACCCAAATTACTAGATCCACTGCAAGGTCCAGAAGTTAGGTTTGGGGATTCAGAATTGAAGTTACCTTGAAGTCATCTGGAGAAGAAACCAGTCACCTAGAAGTCATGTTGAGGAGAAAATAAACTTCAGTGGGCTCCATATGGGCCCTACATCTCTATATCAGCCTTAGTAGTGATCTAAGACTGTTAGACTTCCTACAACATCGATAGTGTGTCAGATTAATAGTGATTTGAACTTAAAGCCTTGAGAGGTCATCTCATTTGGGTTTTGTATAGAATAAAGGTCTTGTAATCAAATATCCTCTACATCTGCCTCACTCAGATCCTGATATGTAAAAAACAAATGGAAAATTAGGAAGAAGGAAAAGATGAATTTCCTGGCTCAAAGGACAGTCCACACTCAGCTTTCCCAGATTGGTTAGCTCACAAGCAGTTTGTCTCTAATCGGGTCAGTGGAGTATGGTCTCGAATTTCTTGGTTTTAAAATTCCACGTACACATGTGGGAATGCAATTATATTTGCAAGAGGAATATTTCACTGGGGGAAATGAATGAGAAGTTAAGGAAAGTTGGCAAACCAGAAAGTATATTGGACTTACAGATCATGAGTGACCCTAAAACAGCTCTGTCACTGAAAAGTCCCACCCTAGCACAGAAGCCTTTTGATAAATCCTCATCTTAATTGGGATGTGACTCATCCCACTTAATAAGGAAAGCTGCTTGACAACTGTTAGCAATGCTGATTTTTTTTCCTCTGTGTCAGAAACATCCTGTTAGGAGGTCCTTGCTTTCTGAATGCACTTCAAAATCAAGTAATTCACTTGGAAACAGATTCATTCCTGCCTTTGTTTCCTAACCTCTCTCCTATCCTCCCCTCTCCTCTCCTTTTCCTTCAAATGTCTTTAAGGTGTTCTGGTTGTCACATACCCATAAAAATTTATTTCAGTGCAGACTATTTCACTCTCATTTCTTTTCTTAAAATGTATGTATAATTGACATACCACAGAATTCACCACTCAAAAGAACACAGTGATCTGGAAGCATGGATCCTCCAAGCATGGCAGTTGTGATTACCAAAGCAAGACCATCAAGATGAGACCTGTAAAGTTTTCCTCATAGAAAGGGGTTAGAGAGGATCATTACACCCTCACCCAAGATTCCAGCCACTCAGTTCTGTGCCCTCGTTCTAGCTGTATGTAAGCCTGGCTACATGAAACATGGTCTTGGAAGATTCTAGAATATATAAAAGGTAGGCTAATGAAATGATAATAGGGGAGACTCCATCTAGGCAACTGGAAAAGTTGTCATCCATGCTTTATGGCACTTTTGGTGATGTGTTGCTTTGGGGTTGGGGTCACCTGCACACCTGTAAGTAAGCCCATGAAACTTGCTGGCTCACCAAGTTAAACCTGGGTGGACCCATTCCTTGAGTCCTGTCAGAGCCCTATCTAGAGTGAGCAGACTTGTGTTTACATCTCCCCAGGAAAAGTCACAAAATAGAGCAGAGGTTTGTGGAGGGTTCTGGGCCCAGTAAGAACATGGGAGTCTTGTACCTTTCTCCACATGCCCTACTCTTTGAATCTCTTCATCTGATGCCCATAGGATCTATAAATATCCAGTAAATAAACAAACCAGTAAACATAATGCTTCCCTGAGCTATGTACACTGCTCTAGGAAATCGGCTGAACCAGAGAGAAAAATGGGAACTACAATTTACAGCCCTAAGACAGAAGTCTAGGTGGGTCTGGCTGCCTGAAGTTGGTGCCTGCATGGGGGGCAGTCCTGTGGGTCAGAGCCCTAACCCTGTGTGATGTAATGCTGTCTCTAGGCAGTTACTGCTGGATCTGAATTGAACAGAGACAACCAGCTTGTGTCCATTCCACAATTCCACATTGCTGGCTTGGTGGTGAAGAGAAAACACAAACTTGGGGTTATAGAAATGTTTTGATTGTGGTGTGAGAGCAGAGGGAAAAACTAGTTTTCTATAGAAAATTATTAGCTAGGATTTTTTCCCTTTTTTTTTTTACGTGTACTCGTGTATTGCATGCATGTATGGAAGTGCACCCACATTGTGCAGTGCCTGTGGAGAACACAGGAAGGCATCCAATCCCCTAAAACTGGAGTTAAGGATTGTTGTTAACCTCCACGTGGGTGCTGGGATTCGAACCCAGGTCTTCTACAAGAACAGCAAGTATTCATAACCACCATCTCTCCAGCCCTAGCCAGGATTTCTTATGTTTATAGAGCACACTGGAAAAAGAGATTAACTTTGTAGAGTGTTTTCTGCTAAGAAGAAGCTTAATTTTCTAAAGCAATTGAAGATAAAATTCAAGGTTTTTTGATCCAAATTTCCATTGAGATCGGGACCATTCAGATCAAGAATATTCAGGGTATGTGGCTATACATATGGTCCATTTCTGGATCCAAACATTTCTTCCTCTTATATTGAAGTCTTTCTAATTTTTTAGCTAATTAATGTAACATATCTATGGCTCATAAAGAAATCCCTTTTAAAGATCTACAGTGAAATGTTCATGTCAGGTTGGGCTGGTCATGAACACTGATCAATTAAAGCAATGGGAGTTTTTTCCTCTCACAAATGTGTTTGCTGTTTCAAAGCATGGGGGGGGGGCACACACAAAAAGCGAGCAGGTGTGGTCATATGAAGGGTGTTCCCAGTAAGAAATTGGTAGAAGACAGGAACTAATGTAAAGCAGAGGACTGTAAAAGCAAGTAGAAAGCAGTATGTGTGATGCTTATGGCCAGAGTCAGACCAGAGGTAGCTTAGAATCTGGCAAGTCTACTGAGATGGATGAGCCTTGAGGGCGAGAACATACTCATATTCAGCAGGTAATTCACTAAGATACAGCTCTGAGAAGCAAACTACCTGAGGGAGGCCACCTTGCAGCTTCTTATTTTTTAGCTCTCTGAGTAGATAGGCATGCTGGGCATGGTTTGAATGTGGTTGTGCTCAACAAAATTCATATGAAGGCTTCATTCTCCAGTGAATAATTGTGAGGTGGTGAGGCTTCTAAGGAAGATAACTAGGCCACTGGGCATTATCCTAGGAAGGAATTAATGTGCTTCTCTATGGACCCTTTGGTTCCCTTGAGAATTGAGGTTGGTCATGAGCCTGAGCCTGGCCTCTCCTCTCCTCTCCCTTAGTGACATTTTCTCCATTTCCTATATGTGTTCCCATCATATAATGGCATAGCCATGACCCTCACCAAAGCCAAGAAGATGCTGATGTCACAAACTTTCAGAAGTGTGAGCAAAATGAGCCTCTAGCCCTTTATAAACCAATCAGCTTCAGGTATTTTTGTTATTGCCACAAAACAGAATAACACAGCATGGTTTTAGGATCTCAGTTTATAGGACAAGGAAAGAGATTCCACATTAGTTGAGTACTTACTATGTGCTAAGCTTACCATAGAGTTTACACTGTAGAGCAGAGAGAGCTCTCAACTGCCATTGATAAATTTTGGTGACTTTTAACAAATCATATGTGTAAGTCCCTCCATGAAACAGAATTCTTAGCATCTGCCTGTAGAGACATTTAAATGACAATAGTGTACATAGAAACAAGAAAGTAACCTACCATAACAATTAGTACTGTTTAAATACCCATATATCTAATTGTGTGTGCTTCATTAGTAGGATCGAAAGGCTATATATTATACTGTTTAAATACCTAAATATCTAATTGCATGTGCTTCATTAGTAGGATCGAAAGGTTAAGCCTGGACAAGCTGGCAGCCCATGAAAGAAAACAGCCAGAATTACTAGAGACCAAGCAATCAGCTCCGAGAAAGTAGAGTGTTTTGCTTCTCATCCACCTGTGCCCCTTTTCTAAGCCTAGGGAACAATCTGCGGAAGAGGGGGCGTGGTAGAATGTAACGGCTTCGATTGGGGTTAATGGTGAAACTACAAAATATAGAACTGGACACTCATTTGATCAACTTATTGAACATACAAGCCCCCCCTGCTGGATGGGGGACCCATGAGCTGTGTGGGTCTGGGCACAACTGCTTGCAATTGGTTTACATGAAGGATGCTTGTACTCACAAATTATCACCTATTAAAAAAAATGAAACAAAACAAAACAAAAAGCAAGAAAGATGCAGAAAACTTACGGCAGATGCACGATCTGCGATGGGTTAGGGGTGGGGTGGGGGGAAGGGAAGGGGATATATGCCTGAACTGAATTGGAAATGATGTATGAATACACAAACATCAATAAAAGTAATTAAAAAACAAACAAGAAAGTGATCATAGCCAATGTTTGTTGAACATGCATTACTTAAGTCAGTTCATCTTTTCAGGAATAGTAACAGTTTGGGTACTATTGATTATATCTAAAATTAATTTAAAACTTGCTTACAAAAGGAGTAAGAGAAGGAAATTTATTGGCTCCATTGGTGAAATACAGAAGCCGTTCTTTTATGGCAATATCTAGATTCTTGATGCATACACCCCATAAGAGTGACAAATGCAGCTCAACACAAAATGTAAACTTAGTTAAAACATCATGAGATTTATTTTTATTTTTTATTTTATGTGTATGAGTGTGTTGGCTGCATGTATGTAAGTGCATCCAATAGCTGTCAGCAGAGGGTGTCAAATTCCCTGGAAGTGGAGTTAGAGACATTTGTCAGCTGCCATGTGAGTACTGGGAATCGAACCCAGGTCCTCAGCAAGAGCAGCCAGTACTCTTAAACACTGAGCCATCTCTCCAGCCTCTAAAACATCATGAGGTTTTTTTTTGGCATTTTTTGTAACTTGATTATACAAGTCTCAGTTGTAGACTCTGTAGATGACAAGTCCTGTCGCAATGTCAAAAGTTGGATGTATCTAATTTAGACTCTCACTGTGTCCCAGAACCTGCTCCTTCCTGACCATCTCTAGGCTCTTGACCCCTTTGTTTTGCCTTCACTCTTTGAAAGACATCCCCAGTGGTGACATCTTGATGCTCATATCACTCTATTGCTATAGAACTTGAAAAGCAGTCAGACTGGCCCAGCCTAAGTCAGATGTCCATCTCTCACTCAGTCCCTGGGGGGTCAGGGGAGAAGGGACAATGATGGCCCAGCCTGGACCACACGTCCTCCTCTTAGGGGGATGAAGGAGGGCCAAGGAATTGACAGTCACCTAATTTAGGGAATTAATGGGTGCTAAAAGATTCCAGGACTAGCTGAAGCCACTTGTCCCACAATCAGTTCTAAGGTTTTTCTGCCTCTGAAGCACTTGATGTTTGTAGCATAAGAGTCAAGAAGTGATTATAGCCAATTATAAAAGAATAGCAAAACAGCTGCTCAGCAGGAAAGACGGGGTCTGATTCAAAGATAAGCAAGTCTTTAGGGTTCCATTTTGTTGACAGGCTTAAGTCTACATGGGAAAAAAAAACTACATGGGGCTTGAGACCACCTGACATAATTCCTTACTTTGCAATCTTTCCCTATTATTTTCTGTATGAATCCTATACTTGGTATTAGCCAAAAAGCTGAGAAGCAGGCTTCCTGCTAGGAACTTTGTCTCTAACTGAAAATACCATATATTACTCTGGACATCCCATGCATTAAAGGCTTGGTCCCTAGACCTTACAGCTATTGGGAGGTGATTGAGACTTTGACATAAAGCTGGGAAATTTGTGGTCACTGGGGAAATGCTCTCAAAGGGGATTCTGGAACCCTGGTCTTTTCCTTTCTCTTCTCTTCCTTTCCATGAGGTGGGTGGCGTCACTCTATTGTGAACTCCTGCTATATGCTGCCTTGACTAGCTAGTTCCTATCTCCGCCTCCCCAGTGCTAGAATTGTAGCCATCCTTCAAAACACCCAGCTCTTTAGACCAGGCTGGCCTCAATCTCACAGAGATCTTCCTCCTTCTGCCTCCCGTGTGCTGAAATTAAAGGTGTTGCCAACATGCCCAGCCTCGCTCAGATTTTTTATTCAGGTGCTAAGGATCTGAACTCACGTCTTCAAGCTTGCATCCTGGCAAGCACTTTTAGCAGATGACTCCTTGCCCCAGCCCCCTGCTCAGCTCTTAAGGTGCTGTTAAGGGTCCATCTTGTCTAAGAACTCTTCCTTTATTCCGATGCTTTATGTATCAATCTTTCTATACCTGCTCTCATTCCTGCACAGCCCTGGGAGTCGGCCCTGACATTTTTGCTTCAGTTTTAGCTATTGTTTATTGGTTTCCTACTATTGTAGGCTTTTAAAAAAATGTACATGCACGTTTTGCCTGCATGTTTGCAGGTGTACCTGTGTCATTCAGTACCCACAAAGGCCAGAAAAGGGTGCTGGATCCCCAGGAACTGGAGTTACAGATGATTGTTAGCCACCATGTGGGTGCTGTGAATCAAATCTCCCCTCCTCTGCAGGAGCAGCAAGTGCTCTTAACCACTGAGCCATCTTTCCAGCCCCCTTCTCTTTTTAATTCCATCATTATCTTCACCATGACTTATGCATCTTTGTTTCCAGTGGTTGTGCTAGGTCTTATAATGCATACTTTATGGCAGTGTATCTTCAAATAATACTCTCCACCCTGCATGCTGTGAACCCTGACTTCCATTTGCTGTTGCTTTCCAGTCTGGCCAATTTGAATATTACCCCATGGTCACTATTTTTTCCGGCAGTTTTAATATTGGTATATCTTGGTGTGGTTTATCCTGCTTGAGGTTTATTGAACTTAAACATGTGAGACTAAGAGTCACAAAATTTTCTCCCATAATTTCTTCAAATATTTTTCTATTACCTCCCCCCACACACCCACCCACATGCATTTTATTGTGGGATGTAATTACATAGACCTTGTGCTTTTTAATTTTGTCTTACAGCTTAGTGACAATTTATTTCTTGTTGGTGGTTTTTGTCAGTCATTTTTTTTTTCTCTGTGCCTTGAAGTTTCTACCACTATGACTTTATGTTCATTGATCTTTTCCATAGTGATTAACCTCTTCTTAAACTCATGTGGCTATTTTATGTCTCCGATATTATATATTTAATCTCAACAGGTATTCTACTTGGATCTTTAAAAGCATAAAGCATTCTTTTTCCTTGTCTGTCTTCTGGTGGTTTGCGGAGCAAAGAAAGGCCTTCCTAATTCAAGAGCCACATGACTCTATAGCGCCCCCTTCTGTTGTTTTTGTAAAGTTATTAAAATGTTTATATTTATTTAGTCTGGGTTCAAGTGGGGCAAACAAGGGCCACAGAACACATGTGCAGGTCAGAGGACAACTTGTAGGAGTCAGTTCTCTCTTTCTACTATGAGGATTCCTGGAATCAAACTCAGGAATCAAACATCAGGCTTGGAGGCAAGGGCCTCCAATGAGCCATCTCACCAGCCTTTTATTGTTTAGTTTTAATTGCCTATTTGAGAGGTACGCTTTAGCGCTCCACTTCACTCGTTCCTTGGCTTCTATCAGTCCTGCCATACTTGTACAAACTGCTTCCGGTGTTTTTCTCTTCACTGTAATTCTTGTTATGAAAAAGTGTTTTGATTTCTTAGCCTCAGAACTTAGAGCTTGCTTCTCAATCTCTTTAGATGAGGAATGTGAGAGGAGTTGGGTTAAAGGAGAATTCAAACTGGTAATGCCTAGTCACTGTCTCCGTGAGTTCCAGGTCAGCTTACCTCTGAAGTCGACTGTCTCTTGTAGTTCCAACTGTCATGCTTCTCTGTCTTCTTAGCCATTTACTTTTACATTCTGGTTACCGGTGTCCAGGTCAGCCAGAGAGGCAGACACCAAAACAGCTGAATCAAGAAAGGCTGAACGTTCTGGGATGGTGGTGCTGAAACCCAAAGAAGATGGGAGCTTTCTCACGTGGGCTTTCAGTCAGAGCAGCTTTCATAGAAGAAGCAGTATTTGTGTCCCGAGGACTGAAAGGTCTGATGGTTTGCATGTTAACTAAAACCAGGTTCTTATAGGAGGATGGACCTAAACTGTGGCTCTTGAAACTGTCAGGACCTGTTACTAGAGACAGTGCAGCTGGATGACTAGGGCATTGCCTGGCTGCTGCTGCTGCTTTTTCATGGTGGGAGGAATGCATTCAGGGCCTCACACATGTGCACTCCACACTGAGCTGCATCTCCTTTATCTTTTGTTGGTTTTGCTTTCTGCTAGCAATTTTGGCAGCTTCCGGGGAGAGAGACACTGGCTGTTTCCTGGTGCAGATCCCATGTCTTCCTCCTTGAGGTTGACACATCAGATTATAGCTTTGAATTCTTCTGCTGAAAGAGGGAGCCTTTTGTATCCTTGACCCCAACTCTTCCCCATCCCATTCTCTGGGTAGCTCAAAGCTCTTGGGCTGCCACTTTACACAATCGTGCCTCTTTGTCTGGATAAAAGGCCAAGGGGCTGATGTATGTGCTGTATGCAGAGAGGCCAGGCTGTGCTCTGCCCAACTTTCCTCCAAGCAGTCTTTGTGGTAAAATGCGACTGTAGAGCACCAATGTGTGGGTATTGCGTCTGTGCATCAGAATGCCATTTTATTTTGAGTGTTGAATATTATAATCACTCATTCAAGGGTTCAGTGGGAAATTTCAAAAAGACAGAAGACACAGCTCTCTTTAGGACTTGCAGTATTTCCTCAGGAAACACCATTGTGGCTTCCAGCTGAACCCAAGACTCAGAAGGAACCCAAAGGCCAGCAGGTGGAAGAGAGAAGTCTAAGGGACCAAATCCCTGGTATCTGACAGGGTCACTGAGAAGTAATAACGATGGTACACTTCCTGCTGCTTCTCGCTCTGGCAGGAAGACATTATTTTTAACTCCAAGAGGGCCCCTTCAACTGACCTGCTTACAGGATATCTCAGTCTGGAGATGTGACCTATCAGACTCCTCTTCCTCAAAATTAGGGGAGGGGAAACCACTAAAATCCTTAAAACCCAGATTCTCCCCAGCATGTTGGATTCTTGGTTTCTGGGTCCCCTCTCCCCTTCTGGGGAGCTTCATCTTTCCATATGAATTCGTATGTGTGATTCCTGATATATATATATATATATATATGCTTAGGATTCTTTATCTTTAAATAAAAGTTTACTTGCTGCTCTCTGCTGGTCTGAGGTATTTCCTGCCCTTTAATTCTTTAATTGAGTAAGAAAACAAACCCAACCATAACCCCTAGACAGATAACGCCAATAGCAATGGAAGGGTGTGAGTTAAAGACCTTCCCCTAAATCAGCCCCAGAGAGGGCCATGCTGAGGGTAAGCATATCCTGGAGGTGGTGACTAAAAGAGGAAGCCAGTGGAGAAAGGGTTGCCAGGCTGCTGTGCCCATACCTGCCCTTCTGGGCTTACTGCAGCTCTGGCCCAGGCCTTGGCAAGTTCAGTGAGATCACATTGCATCTAGCCTCTAGGACTCACTCACAACCCATTCCCTCCCCAAGTGAGGGGAGCACCTTTGCAAGGCAGTCCCAGATTAGAAACTTCTTCAGGGGGTGTAAAGTTGACTGAGACGTTCTGTATGAAATACACAAAATTTCACTAGGTGAGAGTGGGCTGTCAGATCGCAGTGAGTCTGGACTGGCCCCAGGCTTCTACCCCCTCCTTTTTCTCATTCCTGGCCACAGCCCCAGGTTGGATCTCTGGCCTTGGGCTCCCCAAATGCTTCTATTTTTCTGCTTCAGTTTATCCCAGGCCTGAGGTAATGTTACTTTCAGATTTTGACATTCAATATTTTGCTTTGTAGAATTAAGTCATCTGTGTGTGTGTGTGTGTGTGTGTGTGTGTGTTTGTGTGTGTATGCACTTGCTTGTGCAGACTCCTGTGGAGATCTGAGGCTAACATCAGAATTCCTTCAATGGATTATTATTATTATTATTATTATTATTGATAGGATCTCACTGTGTAGCCCTGGCTGACCTCAAACTCACAGAGATCCACCTGCCTCTGCCTCCAGAGTGCTGGGATTTGGCCTGGTCCTCCACCTTATTTTTTGAGATAGAGTCTCTCACTGAACCTGGAACAAGGCATTTCAGTTAGACCAACTGGGCCAGCAAGCCTGGGAGACCCACCTATCTTTGTCCACTGACACTGGAGTTACAGATGTTTATTGCCAGAGCTGGAGAAATGGCTTAGCGGTTAAGAACACTTGCTGTTCTTCCAGAGGACCTGGGTTCAATTCCCAGCATCCACATGGCTGCTAACAACCAAACTTAACTCTATCTAGTTCCAGGAGATCTGATACCCTCTTCTGGCCTCTGCGGGTGGTGCACTTACATACATGCAGGCAAAACACCCATACACATAAAAATACAATAAAACATAATAAAAATAGTGGCTTGCTGCCAGGCCTTGTTTTCATGTGGTTTCTGGGGATCTGAACTCTGGGCCTCATTTGCATACAGTGTTGGTGACATTTTCTATTGCTGTAATAATATATCAAGGAGAAATGTTTTATTTTAGCTATCATTCTGGGTTATAATCTATTATTGCAAGGATATCACAGTAGTAGGAGCTCAAAACAACTGAACACATTTCATATGTAGACAAGAAACAGAGGAATAAATTAATGCATGCATGCTTATGCTCAGCTCACCTTCACTTTTACAGTCCAGGACCCTAATCAGGGAATGCTGCTGCCCTCTTTGAAGCTGCGTCCCCTACATCAATTAACAGCATTAAGACAGTCCCTTACAGACATGCCCACAGGCCATTCATTCTAGTTTCATTCTGTCATTGTGACAAATACCATGACCAAAAGCAACTTAGGGAAGGAAAGGGTTTATTTCAGCTTGCAGGGCACCATCCACCACTGAGGGAAGTCTGGGCAGAAACTCAAGCAGGAACTAGAAGCAGAAACCATAGAGGAATCCAGCTTGCTTACTCTCAGACCCATGATTAGCTTGCTTTCTTTTCTTTCTTTCTTCCTTTCTTTCCTTCCTTTCTTTCTTTCACCCCAGCTGGCCTGGAACTCACTCTGCCTCTTGAGTGCTAGCGCACGCCCAGCTTAAAGAAGGTTCTTAGCCACCATGTGGTGCTGAGAATCAAATCCGGGTCCTCTACAAGAGCAGTCGGTTCTCTTAATCACTGAGCCATCTCTCCGGCCCCTAGCTAGCTTTCTTGTACAGCCCAGACCCACCTGCCCAGGGAATGGTGCAGCCTGCAGTGGGCTGGGCTCTCCTACAATTAAAGTGATAACAGTCTGCATGGACCAACCAGATATGATAATTACCTACTTGGGATTCTCTTTTCAGGTGACTCTAGGCCATGTCAAGCTGATGGTTAATACTAACTAGGACACCAACCTAATCTAGACAATTACTCATTGAGACTCCCTTAATGATTCTACTTTGAATCAGGTTGACAGAACTATCTCACAGAGCAAGCATGTTACCTATTGAGCCATCTCCACAGCCCTAAGCCACCCCAACGGATCCTTCAACGGCTTCTGTATTAGTCAGCTTTCTATTGCTGAGACAAAATAACCTGAGATGATCAACTTAAAGGAGGAAAGGTTATTTTGACTCCTGGTTTCACAGGTTTTAGTCCATGGTCACTTGGCCCTGTTATTTTGGGCTTATGGCAGCAGGACATAGTAGAAGAAATTAGGTTCACTTCATGGCAGCCGGGAGGTTGGGGGGGGGCAGGGAAGAGGAGCCAGGGGCCTAATATAAATGTCAAGGACACATCCCTGTACTAGGCGGGGTTCTCCAGAGGAACAGAACAGAGAATGTTTATGTGTATTATGAAAGGTTGGCTTACACAATAGGATCTAGGTAGCCCAATGATACACATGTGCATGCTGAAGAGGCTGAGAACCTGAAGGTGCTCAGCCAGTGAAACTGGGTACCTCAGCAGTCTTCATCTGGAGCCCAAGGCCAGGATTCTTGGAGAGCCACTAGTATTCATTCCATGTTGGAAGGCCAATGAAGTTAAGAGTCTGATGTCAGAGACGGATGGCCGCAGCGGCAGCAATGGAAACGCTGTGTCCTCAGCAGGAAGCGAAGGCAGGCAACACTGTTTTTTCCTCAGGTCTTACATCAGGGCTGCCCACTAGGACATGCACACTACCCTAGTCCCCAGTTAATCTTCTCTGGTAATGGCTCACAGACATGTTCAGAGGCATTTCTCAGGGATATGCCAGATCCAGTAAAACTCATAATCAAGATGAAGGATTGAAGCCCCCGATGATGTAACTTCCTCCCATTAGGCACTGTCTCCTAAAGGATCTACCACACCCCAACAGCATCAGACTGGAGTCCATGCCTTCAACCCAAGGGTCTGTGGGGGACATCCCAGATCCAAACTGTACCACACTATCCTGGAGGTCTCCAGTGGCCCCAGCCTGGCATTTCTTGCCTATCTCTAACCACTGTCAGTCTCCCTTAAGCAATAAACAAAAAGAAAAAGGGCTCTTTTGCTAAACATGCAATACTCAGAGCATCAAGCAGATCTGCCCCCTTGTTTCCAGTCTGTGTGACCTGGGCAACTTACTTCATTTCTCTAGGTTTTTGTTTCTTCATCTATAAAATACAATGGTCATTATGCAAATCATCTTAACATCAAAAACAAATGAGCAGTGTATGATATTACTATGCATTGTCATTGTTGATGACATGAAAGGCATTGTGGAAGGATTCCTATCTCCTAAGCAGAAGACAAGCCTCTCCTCCAGAGCTATGGCTAGCACACAGGTTTGCAAGAAGGAACAAGGCGATGCCTCGCTCTTCCTAAGACGCTGATGTTTGTGGTGAAAACCATGGGTCCCCATCAGGTGTCTCTACTTTTACTCTGAAGTAGAGATGGAGAGTATGGGTTTGCTGTTTTTATTTATTTTTATTATTTTTACTTTTTTTCCTTTTTGAGACAGGGTCTCCCTTTAGTCCCAGCTGGCCTGGAGCTCACTCTGTAGACCAGGCTGGCCTTGAACTCACAGAGATCTGCCTGCCCTTGCCTCCCAAGTGCTGGGATCACAGGCGTGCACCACCACGCCCGGACCTATTATTTTTATTTAGCGTATGAGTGTATTGCCTGCAGGTAAGTGCACCTGTGTCCTGCAATGCTCTTGGAGGTCAGAAGAGGGCATCGGATCCCCTGGCTCTGGAGATGCAGATGGTTATTAGCCATCATGAGGGTGCTGGGAAGTGAATCTGGGCCCTCTGTAAGAGCAGTTGATGCTCTTAACTGCTGAGACATCTCTCCAGCCTCCCTGTGGTCTAGTTTTTATCCTAATCTTGAGACAACCAAGAATCACCTGGGAAGCCCCCCTCCCCCAAGTGAAGAATTGCATTGATCAGATGGCCCTGTGTCTGTGTCTGTGTCTGTGAGAGACTGCCTTGATTGATGATTGATGTGGGCAGGTCCAGCCCACTGTGGGGAGTACGATCCCTGGGCAGGTGGGACTGGGCTGTATAGCTGAGCATGAGCCAGAGACTGAGGCAGTGAGCAGTGTTCCTCCACCATTCCCGCTCTAGGTTCCTGTCCCAACTCCCCTCTGTGATAGACCGTGACCTGGAAATGTACCAAGTTGTTCTTGGTCAGAATGTTTTCTCACAGCCACAGAAAATCAAACTAGAATGATGGGTTTCTCAGGGCCTCCAGATCTTCTCTCTTGCGTCCATTTCACATAATGATTCATGACCTAGGGCGGAGCTTGCGAGTCTACACCTGGCTCCTTAGACTTGCACCTGCCTATTCAACACCTGAGGAGCTCCCTAAAATGAAAGTTCTGACTCAGCAGGCCTGTGGAGTAGCCAGAAATCCTATACTTGTAGCAAGCTACTAGGCTGAGACTCTAAATGTTTGTACAAGTGTAACTCCAGGTTGGGGTGAATCCTGCTTGCAACCTTTGCATGGTGAGAACAAAATAGAGCAGAGTGGCTGAGGGAGGCAGTGCCTGTGTCAGCTCCCGTCCCTCCTGTCCTGACAGTTTTTGAAAACATGCTTTGTGCTTCTGGCCCATTAAGCCATGAAGAATTATTCTCTTTTTCCTTCCCTTCTTCACTGATTCTATGATACCTATTGACATGTACCATATGACACTGTCCATGAGAAAAATCTATTTATGCTTGGCACTGGGTCAGAGTAACTGTCAGAAAGGAAAACACCGTTGCTTTGTAAAGCCACCCATGGTACAAGGTACAAGAACCTTGACATGGATGCCGAGTTGATGTGTTTGCTTTGGTGCTCTCGAGCTGGATATTGGACCCAGGCACCCATGCAGGCTAAGCATGTGCTTTACCACCCAGCTGCACCCCCAGCCCTCAGTCTAGTGCTTAATACTCTCTGAAAGTGGACTTAGCCCACGGACAACTCACTCTGTTTTCCTGCTCTTTCTTTTTTTAATTATATATATGTATATATTAATTTTACTTATTTTTGTATGTGTATGAATGTACTGTCTGCATGCAGGTCTGTGCACCCATGTCGTGCAATGCCAAGAAGGTCAGAAGAAGGTGTCAGATTCCCCTGGAACTGGAGTTCTAGAATTGGAGTTACAGACAGTTCTTAGCCGCCATGTGGGTGCTGGGGATGGAACCTGGGTCCTCTGCAAGAGCAGTCGGTGCTCTTAATCGCTAGGCCATCTCTCCAGCCCTCATACTCTTTCTTAATTCCAGCTGATCAAATTCCAAGCTGAGTTCCCAGCCTGCCCTCTGACTCATCGGTCCATTTGTCACTCATCTCAAGGTGAAGTTCTTGGTGGGTTTCCTATGCCCCATCAGTCCTGCCAGTTTCTTTCTCTATTTGAAGTTTCCCAATTGTAGAAAAATGTCTCCATCATTTCCCCTTCAACACATTTTTGCTGGGCTGGATTTCAGTCTGAGCGCTGTGTCACCTGATAGGAACTCCTGCCTGCAGGTTTGCCCATTTGAGATGACCATAGACTTGACCTGCTTCCAAATCATTAGCTTTGGCTCCTCAGCAGCTGGGAAAGGGCTGGGTTACCGAGTGAGGAATGGAAAACGTTCGGGGTGAATGTGCGTCATCTGTGGTATGTAACATTTACAGTCCAGCTGTCCAACAGCATCCATAAAAACCCTCTCAGGGAGGGGTGAGAACCACCACAAGAAGACAAGTGAGGGGCACGGGGTGTGCCAAGTGTCTACCAGGAGCCAGGCTACCTCAAGAAACTGAGTTGCCGGGGAGAGCTTCCACTTTGGAAATCTCTCTACCTTTGCCTATGATGAGTTATATGGAAATAAATCCAAGTTCTTTGCTGCCTCTAAAACCAGTTCTAGCCTGCTTCCCTAAGGTTTGCACCAACCAATCTTTCCAACTCTGGCAAATGTTTAACTATTTCACTTTTGTCACTGAATTGCTGGAAATGCATTCTTTTTTTCTTCATGTGTATGGGGTGTGTGTGTGTGTGTGTGTGTGTGTGTGTTAGCTGTGGCAAGATGTCCATGTCAGGTGTTTTCCCCTACTACTCTCCACCCTGCACAAGGCGTCTCACTGAACATGGACCTTGCTGTTTCTAAAAGACTGGCTGGCCAGCAAGGACCCAGGATCTACCCCTCTCTGCCTCCCAGCCCCAGTGCTAGGGTTATCAGCCTGTGGAGCCACAGTGGGCTTTTATGTGGGTGCTGGAGATGTGGAATCAACTTCTCTTGATGTGGCAAGCACTTCCCCCACTGAATCATCCCCCCAGCCCCATTCTTTCTTTTTTATGAGAGAAAGTTTTTAGGACATATTTGATTTTTCTCAATCTCTTAAAATCATATCCCTTACTCAAAACCACACACATGCAGGAAGATGCTCAATAGGTTTGCTGTGCAAGCACGAGGAACTGAATTACAATCCCCAGCACCATGTAAAGTCCAAGCAAACTGGGCGTGGTGGTGCATGCCTTTAATCCCAGCACTCAGTAGGCAGAGGCAGGAGGATCTCTGTGAGTTCAAGACCAGCCTGGTCTACATATCGAGCTCCAGAGCAGGTGGGACTAAACAGAGACCCTGTCTCAAAAAGAAAAAAAAAAAATCCAAGCACGGCAGCAGCAGCAGCAGCAGAAATCTGTCACCCCAGTGCTGGGGAAGTGGATTGGGAGGAAGCCAGCAGCTCACTGGCCAGCTGGTCTAGCCAAATTGTCCAGCTCCAGATTCAGTGAGAGACCCTCTCTCAATAAGTAAAATGGAGAGTAATTGAGGGAGATACATTCAATGTTGGCTTCTGGCCTTCACATGCACATGTACTCACATACAGATGCATCCAGACATGTGCACATACACAAACTTGTATACACACCACACACAAAAAACTACATACATACATACACCAACAATACAAAACAGTGGCATTTTTTTCTATGTCTTAAAATTGAATTACCAAAATGAAACATAATAGTTTGAAATCATCAAGTTTGTGGTTAAAAAAAAAAAACAACTTCCTGCAAAACCCATCTCTCAAGAGTTAGGATTAAGAGGGGATAAGTCTGTCCTGGGGTTGGATAGAGGCACTGAGGGAAAGTGAGATTATCATGTTGAGTTTGGGGATTTGGGGGTTTGTTTTGTTTTGATTTTTTGAGACAGGGTCTCACTCTGTATCCTTGGCTGGACAGGAACTCACCGGGTACATCAGGCTGGCCTCAAACACATAGAGATCTGCCTACCTCTGCCCCTGAGTGCACCACCATTACCAGCTCTGACCCTGGGTGTTTTTGTATTGCATTGCTTTTGTAATTCTGATGCCTTAAATAATTACTTTTTTTTTAATTTTTTTTATTAATTTTTTTATTTATTTCTGTATGTGTATGAATGTACTGTCTGCATGCAAGTCTGTGCACCCGTGTCGTGCAACGCCGCGGAGTTTAGAAGAGGGTGTCGGATTCCCGTGGAACTGGAGTTCTCCTGGAATTGGAGCTTCAGACGGTTCTCAGCCGCCATGTGGGTGCTGGGGATCGAACTCGGGTCCTCTGTAAGAGCAGTCGGCACTCTTAACCACTAGGCCATCTCTCCAGCCCCAAATAATTACTTTTTAATATAGCAGTAGATAGAGGCTGGTCTTTCAGTCTCTCAAAGTATGAATCCCATTAGTCTCTTACCTTCCACCTACCTCACATTTGGATACTTGGCTTTTTATTTTCCTTGATCTCCAACCCTGGACCCTCATTGCAAACACTTTGGCTATCTGTCCCAGAGTAGAGCAGTGGCAAATTAAAAGACAGCTCTGACAGCCATGTGTGGTGGCTCTGACAGCCATGCATGGATAGCATACACCTTTGATCCTAGCAATTGGGAGGCAGAGGCAGGTGGATCTCTGTAAGTTTGAGGCTAGCCTGGTCTACTTATTGAGTTCCAGGATAGCTGGAGCTACAGGGAGACCCTGTCTCAAAACAACCAAAAATAAATAAATAAATAAATAAATAAATAAATAAATAAATAAATAAATAAAAATTAACAGCTCTGATGTCTTTTATGTATATGTCAGGGGCTGGGGTGTGTGCACATAAATGCAGTGTCCTCAGAGGTCAGAGGTGATAGTTTCCCTAAAGCTAGAGTTATAGGCAGTTGTGAGCTGCCCAGTGTGAGAACTAGAAATCAAACCTGGGTTCTCTGAAACAGCATTTAGCACTCTGAATTGCTGAGCCATCTCTCCAGCCAAAAAGCTTTGATTTTTTTTTTTTAAACAGGGTGATAACTTGGTAGTGACTGAGCTTTCCTAATCTCAAAATCCCAAATCCCCAATCTGATACTTTTTATGTCCACACAATACTCCTAAGTAGGAATTTCCCCACCAAAAAATCTTGTTTCATGCCCAAGATTATTTTAACATCATATAAAATTACTTCTAGTTTATGTGTACAAAGACTTGAGTCCTTTACCCAAGATATTTCATTAATATATATGCCAATATTCCAAAATCTAAAAACATCTGAAATCCCGACACTTCTGACCCTACACACTTTGGATGAGGGATACTTAATGTGTGTTAAAGTCTCTTTGTCTCAGGCGCTACTAGAACAAAGCACCACAGGCTGTGTGTCTTATAAATAATAGAAATGTACTTCTCACAGTTCTAGGGACCACAGTGTGAAATCAATCAGGGTGCAGCTTGTTCACCCTGGAGAGGACCCTCCCCTTTCCAGGTAGCAGATGGTGACTCATATCCTCACATGATAGAAAGAGGATGAGTATTTTTGGGGTCCCTCTTATAAGGGCATGATCCCCATTCCTAGGGGCTCCAGCCTTATGACCTGACCTCTTACCAAAGACTCCACCTCCCAAACCATTGCTTTGGGGGATTAGAACTTCAACAGCTAAACTTCTCAGGGACATGACAGTCTGTAACCCAGGGATAGACGTTTTGCAGAGGATTTCCGAGTGATGATCGATAACAGAGGCCAGAAACTGGAACCAGAGCCCAACTGGTTTAATGTAATTTCTAGGTCATTATGAATCATCTTGAGTGGCAGCACTGAGCCAGCACATTCCAGTCAGTGTTTCATTCACAGTGCTGATTCCCAGGGTGGCTAAGTGAAGGGAAAGGTGAGGTAGTCAGGAGTTGTGGTAGCAGCCGGCATTATGCAATGTGGAGGGAAAATGACCTAAAGAAGGAATTGGGCTCCATGTCACAATCCCTATGAGGCTACATGCTGACAGCGAGTGAAAACTTCATACCTGTGTGACTAAGCAAAGGCCTCTAGGATTATGTCTAAATCATGGGACAGGACAAGAATGGGTTTGTAACTTGCAAATCTGTTCAGAATAAGAGCCAGTCAAGATCACGTTGTTGTCAGGCAGGCTTTGGCAAGGGCAGCACAACCTGTGGTCAGCCTAAGTATTCAGGCCCCACAAACTGGGCCCAAGTCTTCAGCAGCAGCCGGGCCCTGTGGACTTGCCACTCTTACCCCCTGCCTTAGAAGTTCTACAGTTGCTGGGGTGATCAGCTGGACTCTTACACTTTTATCAGACTATTTAGGGGGTGGAGGTATGGACGGGTACATGATGTGTCTTCTCCCCCCTCTCTCTCCTAAGTATCTGCCATTTTCAGGACTCTTTATTCTGTTATGGAGACCTGAGTTTACGCCTGGTTTAACTTTTTTAGACAGGAATTTCGTTTCTTTTTTAAAGCTTATTTTATTTTATTTATTTTTGTATGTATATGAATGTACTGTCTGCATGTAGGTTTGTGCACCCATGTCGTGCAATGCCGCGGAGGTCAGAAGAGGGTCTCTGATTCCCCTGGAACTGGAGTTCTCTTGGAATTGGAGTTACAGATGGTTCTTCACCACCATGTAAGTGCTGGGGATTGAACCCGGGTCCTCTGCAAGAGCAGTCAGTGCTCTTAACTGCTAGGTTATCTCTCCAACCTCAGGAATTTCGTTTCTTACCACCCAAGTCTACTAGTAACGAGGTCTGTTTAGCTTCCCTGGAAATGTCCTTATTTCACTTTCACTTTGAAACCTATTCTGCCTGGATGGAAGATTCTATTCAGCTTCTCTGGGGATCATCTCATCCTCTCCTTTTCCACACTGTAAGAAGTCAAGGGACTCTCATCCCCCATATGCAACACTCCTTTTTGCTTGGCTTCTTTTAGGACTGACATTTAGCAATATGATTATGTTTAGTCTTGCTTTGCTTTCTCTCTATTCTCTAGAAGTTGTTGAGTTTTTCAATAATTGTTATTCTCATTAAACTAGAAGAAAATTGGGGTCTTAAAAAAAATACCTAGCTCTCTTTCCTCCTGGGTTTTTTGGGTTTTGTTTTTGTTTTTAGCCTTTTTGAGACAGGGTTTCCCTATAGGCCCAGCTGGCCTGGAACTTGCTATGTAAACCAGGTTGGCCTTGAACTCATAGAGATCGCTCTGCCTCTGCCTCCCAAGTGCTGGGATTAAAGGTGTGTGCCACCACACCTGGCCCTCCTAGGGTTTTGTGAATACATTTGTTTGATGTTTCACAGTGAACTGAGACTCTATTAAGACCTCCTTCCTTCTTTCTATAGTTCAGTTTGATAGTTTCTATTGCCATATCTTCAAATTCACTGTTTCTTCTCCAGGGTCTAATCTTCTGATAAGATGTCCCAGTAAAATTTCCATTTCAGATACTGTTTTTATTTCCATTTATTTTATTATCAATTGAGATATATAATTCACATTTCATAATATCCATTTCTATACCCACCATTTGTCTAATACATTGTGTTTATGTTTTACTTTAAATCTGATGGTATGTTTATATTCATTATCTTAAAATTCTTATCTTTTAATAACATTACCCTATGGTTTCTGAGTGTTTCCTACTGACCTAGTTGTGTTCCTGATCATGGGTTGGATTTCCCCACTTCTTTGCTTGTCTGATCTTTCTGTCAAATGCTAGACATTCTGAGTGTGTCACTGGTGATGGTCTGGATGTTGTGACTTCTTGAGCACAGGACTTCATTCTTCCAGGAAATAAATAAATGGGCCTGTATTAGTTACCTTTCTGTTGCTGTGATAAAACACCATGATCAAGCCAACTTATAGAAGGAAGAATTTGTTTGGTATACAGTTCCAGAGGAACAAGAGTCCATCATGGTGCAGAGGGGTAGCTGTAGAGGCTGACAGATCACAAAGCTGAGAACTCACAACTCCAAGCACACACAGGAAGCAGAGAGACAGCAGAACTAGTGGGGCAGTGCAGCATTTCTAAGCCACATTAGGGTTAGACCTGAATAGCAAAACAGCCTGATTTAGTTTTTGTTGTTGTTTTTTCTGAGACAGGGTCTCCCGGTAACCCCAGCTAGCCTGGAACCTACTATGTAAACCAGGTTGGTTTCAATCTCATTGAGATCCTCCTACCTTTGCCTCCTGAGTATTGGAATTAAAGACGTGCACTGCCACGCCCAGCCTAGCATTAGTTTTAGTGGCCAAGAGTGGACCTGGACTCTGAGTTTGTCCTTCAGGTCTCTCAGGGAAACAAGCAGGCTTCACACATACTTTTATTCCAACATTTCTCCAGCATCAATTGGGGAACTACCAGCGTGGATCCATTGTTATCAGAGAATCTTGCCCTTGGCTCCCTGGGTCTAAAATATCTCATACACACAATGTCAAGCACCCTTCTCAAGCTGGGCCTGGTGGCACAGGCCTTTAATCCCAGCACTTGGGAGGCAGAGGCAGGCGGATTTCTGTGAGTTCAAGGCCAGCCTGGTCTACATCATGAGTTCCAGGCCAGCTGGGGCTACAGGGAGACCCTGTCTCAAAAAGACCCCCTCTCCCCCAAAGAAAAACCAACCCAAAAAACAAAAAACACGCTTCTCAAGTCTCACTGCTTCCAAAGAAGATACAGCTGGGTGTGGTGGCGCAGGTCTTTAATCCTGGCACTTGGGAGGCAGAGGCAGGTGGATCTCTATAAGTTCAAGGCCCACCTGGTCTACATAGTGAGCTTCAGGCCAGCTGGGACTAAAGGGAGACCCTGTCTCAAAAAGACCAAAAAAATAAAAAAAGATACAAATACACAAATGCTGCTTTCAGTGTTTTGGCAGGCTAATCAAGCACACCCACATTAATTCACTTTCTTAGGTGGGAGGCAGAGTGGGGTCCTAAGGGATCAAGGTCAGGTGCCCAGGTCAGAAGAGTTGTGGTTCAGTGAGTGTGTTCATGTTGCGAACAGTAGCTTTTTGGTGCAAGGTTAAGTAAATAAAAGTCATTAATTAGTCTAGATTCTGCCCATATTGCAAGTTATTCCTACAGGGCAAGATTGTGAACTTTCAAATCTCACCCCCCAATGACACATTTCCTCCAGCAAGGCCTTGCCTCCTAGGGATTCCATGACTTTCCCCAAATAGTTCCACCAACTGACCAAGTGTTCAAACAAACCACTGTAAGTACCTATGGCTCATCATGATCCTTCTGCAACTTCTTTCTAAGCACCATTATGGTAGATGCATAATGCCTTCTACCCGTGCTGCTCTGCTTACCAAGTGGTCCTCATTTCTACAGTTTTACCTTCCATGGTTTCAATTATCTGCAGTCAATCATGTTCTGAAAATAGTACGTGGAAAATTCCAGAAATAAACAATTCATGTTATTTAAAACAGTATGCTATCATAATTATTCTAGTTTTATTAGTTATGGTTATTAACTTCTTACTGTGCCTAATTATAAATGAAATTGGATCATATGTATGTGTATATAAATAGTATATATATAGGGGTTCAGCCCTGGCCTTGGTTTTGGAGATCCATTGTGGGGCATTTTAGAGCATTTCTCTATGGATAAGAGGGGAGCATTGCACTCCTAAGGTCGGAGCTTCCTGAGGTTTCTTTTTTTTGGCCTTTTTGAGACAGGGTCTCCTTGTAGACCCAGCTGTCCTGGAACTTGCTCTGAAGACTAGGCTGGCCTTGAACACACAAAGATCTGCCTGCCTCTGCCTCCCAAATGCTAGGATTAAAGGCGTGCACCACCATACCCGGCTGCTTCCTGAGGTTTCTACTGAATGCCCCAGAGTTCACTGAGAGCTCTAGGCAGCTGCTCAGACTCAGATGACTCAAGATTGTTCAAGATTCAATTACCCAACAGCAGCTCTTTTTCTTGATAGCTCGTCTTTGGACAACCTTGTGGAATTTCATCTGCACATCACAGCTTAGCATTCAGCCAATATATACTGTGCCTATTTATGGAGCTGTCTGCTAATTCTTGAACCTTCACAGCCTTACTTCAGCCTTTCAAACATATTCTCTCCAACCCCCCCCCCCCTTTT
>VZQC01011057.1:148956-174628 GCA_009823505.1 Rhizomys pruinosus | reverse complement strand
AAAAAAAAAAAAAAAAAAAAAAAAAAAAAAGAAGAAAGAAAAGAAAACAGTATATTCTCTAAAACAAAAAAATACATTTCTCCAAATCTCTTGGATGTTTGGATGTGTTTGTGGAATTAACAAGGCATAGCTGGATTCTTCTATCTGTCCCTGCATTCAGCCTGTGGCAATGTGATGTCTTAAGTGAATTACTTGAAAAAATAAAAATAAAAGCCTAGCCTCACCCAAGTAGTAGGAAAAGGAATGCTTTTCTTTATTTTCAGGTAATTGTTAGACATTTTTTTTTGCAGTACACTAAAAATTTAATGAGGGGCAGATCATTAAATTTATTTGCAGTATCAACTCTAAAACCATGTTTAAAACGATTTTATTCTCTGGGGATGGAGAGAAGGCTCAGTGGTTAAGAGCACCTACTGCTCTTGCAGAGGACCCAGGTTCGATTCCCAGCACCCACGTGGTGGCTAAGAACCATCTTTAAGCCAGGCGTAGTGGCACATGCCTTTAATCCTAGCACTCGGGAGGCAGAGGCGGGAGGATCTCTGTGAGTTCAAAGCCAGCCTGGTCTACAGGGCTAGTTCCAGGCCAGCTGGGGCTATAGGGAGACCCTGTCTCAAAAACACCAATAACAACAACAATAATAATAATAATAACAATAATAATACAACTATTTTACTCTGTATGTTAGGGATCAGTAATTCTTTTTCAGAAAAAAACCAGAGAATAGCTATTTTCTACTCTATGGACCATATAGTCTCTTTCACAATGGCCCTCCCCACCTCTGCTGGTATAATAAAAAGGAGCTTTAGACAATATTTAAGCAAATGAGAATGGGATGGACCAATCAAATTGTGTTTATAAAAAAACATTTTCGTAAACAAACACCAACTTCTGCTCTATTATGTTAGACTCCATTGGTCTAGCTTTTTTTTTTTTTTCTTTTGGTCTTTTTGAAACAGGATCTCCTTGTAGTCCCAGCTGGACTAGAACTCATCATGTAGTCCAGGCTGGCCTTGAATTCACAGAGATCTGCCTCCCTTTCCCTCCAGAGTGCTAGGATTAAAGGCATGTGCCTCTACACCTGGCGTATTGGTCTATATTCTATATGAAATAGTTAAAATTGCTGGGTGTGGTGGCACACACCTTTAATCCTAGCACTTGGGAGGCAGAGGCAGGTGGATCTTTGTTAGTTCAAGGCCAACCTGGTCTATAGAGTGAGTTCCAGGACAGCTGGGGCTACAGGGAGACCCTGTCTCAAAAACACCAAAAAAAGAAATAGTTAAAATTGACCAGGCAAATGGCTTGAAAGTGATTCAAGGAACCCCTAAGGGGAGGGGGGGTCACGTTTTAGTTATATGAGCTAATGGGCCCCTTATTATGGAAGCCACTTGGAGTTGGGTCTTCTGTTCCAGGCAATAAGCCTCCTAGCTGATAAATTCCTGGGTAGATTTCCAAACACAAATCTGCACATTGGCTTCATCATGAACCCTGCCAAGTGACAGTCTCTCAACCACATTCCACCCCACTCTCCACTCTCCAGTTTGATGTGCTGATGGGGGAGTAGAAATAGCAAGATGGATGTTATATTAGTCGAGTTTTCCAATACCAGAACCGACAAGCCATGCATTCACAATAATGGGCTTGTTAGGAAATGGGATAACACACCAAAGAGGCTAAAAGGTCTTACTATAGGCTATGTGTAAGCTAGATAGCCAGCAAAGATTGAAGCAATAACTCAATGCAAGAAGCCAGAAACCTCCAAACCAGAAAGACTATGGGTCTATCCCTGAGTCCAAAGCCAAAGGCCTGAGGGCTCCTGAGGAGCCACTGGTGCAAGTCTCTGAATCCAAAGGCCAAAGAACTTGGATGTTCAAGAGCAGCAGCCAGAGAAACTCATTGTGCTCAGAATGCAAGAAGCAGGGAGAGCAGTGCTGCCCCCTTTCATGTATTTCTGTTCCATTCTGCCTTTTGGCCCATTGGATGGTGCTGCCCACATCCCACAAGGTCTTTCCCATTAATTTCACTCACCCACATGTCAACCTTCTCTGCAAACACCCTCATGGACACACTCAAGAGCAGTATGTTATTGGATCTCCAACCACTCTTGTTAACACCACCAAATTAACTATGACAGATGTCCAGGCAGAGACAGTCTCATGAAGTCTCACTGGCTATCAGAACCTTGTAAGCAAGCTTCTGAAAGCTTTCTGGGCATGAGGGCATGGCGGTAGCTGCCAGCTAGGCCAACCAACAGGACCCAGCAGGGTATTGCAGTATGATCTTTATAATGATAGCCTGGGCAGGAATGTGGCATCTCCTCAGGGAATGGATGGCAGGGAAAGAGAATGCAAACTGCCCCTCTCCACAGCTGCTTGGCATCACAGACACTTTCTCTGACTTTGAACCCAGTCCAAAGAGAAATTAACCATAGATCTTCTGAGTTGACAATGTAACCTACACTGAGATTGTTACTGCCAAAAAAAATAAATAAATAAATAAAAAAAATAGAGGTTCCTGAGATAGAAGTTAAGATAAAATTTAGGAAAGATTTAAACATTTTTGTATACCCATCTTTATGCACTAAAATTTTATGTTCTTCAGTAATGGACATCATCAATTTGAAAACATTGCCAACTTGATGAAAAATAGTATCTCATTACATGCACTTTGTATCCTTAATTGTTAGCAAGGATTGGGATCATTCTTATGTCATGGAGGGAGCTTCATTTTAAGTCCACCATAGTGCAGCGAATGGGACTGAATCCTGTGCACTAACATTTATAGCCTTGCATATTCTTGAATCTACAGATGAACTCATGCACACTGAATTGTCAAGTGCCGAACAGATGACTTGGGAGACACACTCCTGGAGGGCTGGAGATGTAGCTCAGCTGGCAGAGTGTTACCCTAGGATATATGAAGCCCTGGGTTCAATCCCTAGCACTGTATAAACTGAGCTTGCTGATACATGCCTGCAATCTTCCCTGTAATACCTGAGAGGATCAGAAGTTCAACCTCAACCTAAGTTATACACATACTGAGTTCCAGGCCAGCCTGGGATACATGAGATTCTGAGAGGGGGAAAGAGACCTGCTCACCTAAGCCTTTGTCTTACATCATTTGACTACTGGAGATAAGGCCAAAGCACTACGCTCAGTGATATCCCAGATCTTACCACTGTCAATAGCTTGCTTTTCTCCCAACAAAGACTCCACATTAACAGTGGAAAGTAATTCTCCATGTTGTGATATTTTCTGTATTAAAACTGTGTCCATTTGCCTGTTTTCAGGAGCAATGCCCATTTTTAAATTACTTCCATGGAAAAAACAACATGGGAGTCAGTAAGATGGCTCAATGGTTAAAGAAAGGAAGGAAGAAAGAATAAAGGAAAAAAGAAAGAAGAAGAATGCTACCCTGGTACTGGCGAGACAGCTCAACTAGTAAAGGCAGCTGCCACCAAACAAGAAGACAGGAGTAAGGAATTGATTCTTACAAGTTGTCCTTTGATCTCTGTGCTCTTGCTTTGGCCTGTGTGTGCATACACACACACACACACACACACACACACACACACACGCACACACATACACACATAAATAAGTCATAAAAATGTATTAATTTTGTAAGGGGCTAGAGAGGTGGCTCAGCAGTTAAGAGCACTGATTACTCTTGCAGAGGACCTGGATTCAATTCCCAGCACCCACATGACAGCTAACAACTGTTTCTAATTCCAGTTTCAGGAGATCTAACGCCCTCTTCTGACTTCCACAGGCACTGCATGACATGGGTTCACTTATATGCATGTAGACAATATACTCATACACATAAAATAAAAATAATAAATAAAATGCTTTTAAAAAATAAGTAAAAAAATTTTTTAAAGAATGCTTCCTGGGGCTAGAGAGATAGACGGCAGTTGAAAGCATTGACTGTTCTTGTAGAGGACCTGGGTTCAATTCCCAGCACCTACATGTCAGCTAATGCACTTAATCGCATGCAGACAATACACTCATACACATAAAAAATTAAAAAGAAACCTCTCGTTAAAAAAGAATGTTCCCTGAACCCCACCAACTCTAGCATAACTGTTAGTTTTGCTTGTATGACACCATCTAATCCTTGATTGTTGCATAATTGATGGACTTGCAATTCTGTATCATTTACTGAGCTTCCCCAGCCTTAGACATCAATCTGCTAAATTTAGACTATAAATGTCCCAAGTCATGAAAACAATGACTTGGCTGTTGTAGACTTCAGATATCACATTCCTATTTTTTACTTTTATCATTTATTCATTCATTCATTTAGTCAACAAATATTTAGGACACTAGGCAATAGGGAACAAATAATAATAGGATACTGTTCCTGCTCTTCCTAAGAATCTTACACATTAGGAGAAGCACTCAGTATTGTCATCGAATCCTCATGCTTTTGCCCATCTTCACTCCTGTTATATTTGTACAAGTGTCAAAATATAAACTATGTTTTAAATGCTAAGTACACACAAATAGCCAAGTGGCCAGAGATGTGTTCTTTGGATGATTTACTTCCTCCAGGTTTTAAAAGCAGACAGAACCCTGAGCAGGCGAGGTGGTCACCAGGTAAATTGTTGACCACTAAGCCCAGCAACGTGAGTTCAGTCCTGGAGATCCACATAGTGTCAGGAGCACACTAACCAAGCTGTCTTCACACACACACACACACACACACACACACACACACACACACAAATAAGTGAGCATAAAAAAATGATTTAAAAAGCAGAACCATGCAAATATCTAGAAGACCCATGTCTATATTGTGGTGTAATCTCCAGACAGCACATGCTTCCACTTCCACCCAAAGGACGGTTCATCAGATAAAAATGTTTTTTCGAATGAGAAAAACAATTAAGCATTGAAAATGGGAGAACAAGAAAACACAAGATAAAAATAGGCCTTACCAGCCAGCTTTGTAGAAAGTGTTTTTAATGGGTGGATTTGGAAGTAGCATTTTTTACCACATACTCCACTTTATTTATAATGAAAAGCCAGACAAATGGCTTAACCACACCATGAATTCTAGTTAAAACTCCAAGACAGTTATGATGAAATCTGACTTAAACTTTAGGCTTACAACCAATTCCTAACCCTTCTTGAAAAACTCTCTTCTAAGGATCAATTTAAAAAAATTGAAATCTGGTTCAGCTAAACAATGGAATTCTATACAGTGGTAAAGAAAGATGACATCATGAACTTTGCAGGTAAATGGATGGAACTAGAAGATATTATGCTAAGTGAAGTAACATAGTCCCAGAAAAACAAATGACAAATGGTATCCCTCATTTGTGGATACTAGCACCAAGTACCTAGTTGTAAGGCAAACTGAACAATGTTAATGTTGTATTTCTCTTTATCTGAAAGCAATTGTGCTCCTGTAATGTGAATCTCTTAACAGGCTCTAGAATCAACCTACCACTTCTTTTCAGATACTGTAATCTTGGTATATGGGTGGAGGGTATGTATGCATATTTTAGAGTAATATAAAATTAAAAGGGAAAAATGTGAATCCCAAAATATGATTTATATGTATGATAAAACATAGTTTATATATATATATGCATATGTTGAAGCAATACAAATTGGAGGGAACAACAATAACAAAAGAAGTGGGACAAAGAACTGACTGAAACAGTAAAGTTCTCCCCAAAATAATAATCCTCTGCTTTGAAAAACTTTAAAAAGACTCAGGAAAAGATGCAAGAGATATATGGCAGAATGCATGAACTCGGGTGGGGTGGGGGACATGGAAAGGGAAATGAGTCTAAATTGGAATGAGAAATGATGCATGAAATGCTCAAAACTTCAATAAAAATATATTAATAATATAAAAAACTTGAAATTAAAAGTTGAAAGAGGCACAACCATTCCACGCCCTTTCTCGGATATCAAGTTACATTTTTCCATGTTTGCTGACATATATATGTCTATATGTGTATTCATTTTTGCTAAATTATTTGAGACTAGATTCCAGATATCTTAGCACTTGACCCCAAATGTCCCAGTAGCCACCTTTTAAGGACAAAAACATTATCTTATGTAATCACAATAGCATTACCCCATCCAGGCAGTGTACCATTGGTACTCAACAGGACCGTCTGATATTAGCTGCCACCTCTGGTGACCTATGAGTGTACTGGTGCCGCCCTGCTGCCTGGGCATGGAGCCCTGTCTCTTCCCTGCCTTTTCAGAACACAAAGCCTAACTTGGCACCCTGTCAGGTCTGGAGACTGTGCCAGGCACTTTCACCCACCAGCTTAGGTTCCCGGCAGAGAATAAGTTCCCACATCCGAGAAGCAAGCCCACTGTTCTCATACCTATGGGCCAGGACCATAGTGAGGCTGACATGTGCCTACTCTGCAGCTAAAGGCTGGTATTTGAAAAGGAAAAGGAAGATGTAAGAGGCCACAGCCATTTCCACCTGTCTCCTAATGTATCATATTACTTGGAGAGACAGATTTTAGCAAGGAGTTTGAATTTCATTTGTATGTGTCAGAAGAGATCTGCTCAGAAGAGACATTTTTGCTTCTTAGTAAAGGAAAAGGAAGCTCTTTGGACTGGTGCAGGCAGGATGTTCACCGCGGCGAGGGGTGAACTGCAGCTGCCTCCTCAGCAGCTTTACCTGGAAAGAGAATTCCTTAAGTCCCAGAGGCCATCGAGCGAAAAGCTCGAAGGAGACATGTGACACAGATATGTCCTGGCAGCGCATGGTTCTGGGAACTGGGGAACCCTTTTCCCATGGGCAGGGCTTGGTGTGGGTTGGTGGTCTTGCATTTCTCGTGGTTCTCAAAGGGTCCCAGCCCATAAGAATAAAGAATATTCATTCTTGCTCCAGGGACAAAAAAAAAAAAAAAAAGTAAGAAAAAAGGAAAACTAGGGTATGAATAAAATTAGAAATGGGCTCAGAGCTCTGACAAACGAGATTCTCAATGACTCTGGTCCTTCGGTGAGTGGAAATAGCTCATTTGAAATAAAATCCCAGGGACAGGCTCTGGGCTCTCTGTTTTCGCCACATTAACACCTCGACAAAGGGCTGTGGCATCGCTAAGGCAGGAAATGAGGGGGCGAGTAGACATTGGCTGCATTCCTCCTCTTCCTCTGAGTTCAGACAGACAGTCCTGGAGGCTGGGTGCTAGTTGCCTAGGAAACAGTTCGGATGTGAAACTCCAGAAAATGCACTGTCGGCAGCAGGAAAAGCAATTACTGATTCTCCCTGCTCTGCTCTGGCATTGTGTGATGTTAGAGGTGGGGCCGGGCATTTTCTTAACCCTTCTGAACCAATTTCTTCACACATAAAGAGGAGATAAATATTCTCTCTCCTCTCTCTTCTCCCTCTCCTCTCTTCTCCCTCTCCTCTCTTCTCCCTCTCCTCTCCCCTCCCCTCCCCTTCTCTCTCTCTCTCTCTCTCTCTCTCTCTCTCTCTCTCTCTCTCTCTCTCTCTCTCAGTGCCATAGTTGGTTGTGGAGCCCAGCAGGCATTTGGTGTGCCTTTTCTTTTCCACCCACCTCACCAGCTTGCTGCACTTAATAGACATCAATTGGATACACAGAATATAGGTGTGATGTAGAAATAGGTTTGGTAATGAGACATTAACTCAATTTATTATTATTACTATTTTGGTCTTTTTTTTTTTCCGGTCTTTTCAAGACAGAGTCTCCCTATAGCCCCAGCTGTCCTGGAACTCACTCTGTAGACCAGGCTGGCCTTGAACTCACAAAGATCCGCTTGCCTCTGCCTCCCAAGTGCTAGGATTAAAGGCGTGCGCCACCATGCCCGGCTTATTTTGGTCTTTTTAAGACAGGGTTTCCCTGTAGTCCCAGCTGCCCTGGAACCCTCTATGTAGACCAGGTTGGCCTTGAACTCATAAAGATCCACCTGCCTCTGCCTCTCAAGTGCTAGAATGCTCTTAACCACTGAGCCATTTCTCCAACCCCTAGCTCAATCTTTGTAACTAGCATGATAGTAAACATTTTTAAAAGTTCATGATGATAATTTTTTTGTAAAAATTGAAAAATCCTTTGAAGATGCAAATACTTTAAATTCATCTCTTCTGAAAATTTGGAAAGAATTAATTCATTTTTTTTCTCTGAATAAGCATAGGTGCATAGCAGGTGAGGAGGGGTTGAATAAGCACAAGTGCATAGCAGGTGGGGAGGGGTTGAAGTTTCTCATGAAATCCCTTGCTTTTCCTCTGCTTCTGGTCAAACCCAACTGAGAGGTAAAAGTGGGAGTCAACAGACAGCAGGAGCAACATGGTGATAAAATCACTGCTCTAACTCACATCACCTGCCTGCGTAGTAGCAATGGCCCTTTTAATACCTCTCCTTCAACTGGAAAGAAGGAACACTCCAATCACAGGTGTGTGGGAGAACCTCCACCACCCCCTAACTTAGCTCACAGTCAGGGCTGAGCCTCCCAGCAAGTTTTAGCATGGCCAGAGCACAAACTCTGTAGGCAGGCCACCAACAAGGTCAGGTCTTGTAAGTAGGAGCTGTTGGCCAACGTGCAGTAAGGACCTCAAAGAGTTAAAACTTCAAGCTTCCAGTTTCAACTAAGTGGATACTATGTAGTTGCCAAACTTCCTCTTCTAGTCATGAGACCTTCATCTTCGTAGCTATGGGTAGCTGGGAATATCTAGGCTGTTGCTCTTTCAGAGTTGTCTTCAGCTAGAGTTGCTCTTTCAGAGTTGTCTTCAGCTAGAGAGTGGCTTTTTGCAAAGTCACAGCCCTCTCATTGGGATGGTTTACATGCAAGGCTTAGTCAAGGAATAGTAACAGGGTGTACCTCTTGCCTTAACTGGGGCATCTTTGAAGAGCTAGAATTCTCTAAGACCATTAAAGAGAATATACATTATAGGGAATGCACATGTTTCTTGAATTCTCTCTGAGTCTGTTTTCTGAAGAACTGACTTATGAAAATTAATTTCAAAGTAACTACATTGTGGATTTAGATTATAAGAAGTGGTAGACGCCACCATAGAGAATTGTATCTGAAAGCTTATGTTCTTCAGTTATGTTTGTTGATATATTTACATGATCATATTTTCCCGTCTTTTTTTCCAGCTTTTCTCTGCAGAGTTCCTACCCATCTGGTGTTGGACTTTCCTGTTTATTCTTGTCAGTTTTCCCATTTCCTTCTTCTTTCTTAATCTACTTTCTATAAGAGTTGCTTGATTTATCTTGCAACATCTCCACTAAGCTTCTGTGTGTGCTATTATATTTTGCAATTCCCAAGGACCTTTATTTTATTTTTTTTGCATTTGTTTTGTTTTGTTATATATATATATATATATATATATATATATAATGTATTTTATTTTATATATATATATATATATATATATAATGTATTTTTTGAGACAGGATCTCTCTATGTAACCCTGGCTGACCTGGAACTCACAGAAATCTACCTGCTTCTGCCTCCTGAGTACTGGGACTAAAGGTGTGTGTCACTATGCCTAGCTAATTTTTTAATTTGTAGTTTATGTGTATGAGTGGTTTTTCTGATGTATGTAAGTGCACCATGTATGGGCAGTGCCTCTGGGAGAGCAGAAGAGAGCATTGGATTACCTGGAACTGGACTTAGGAATGGCTGTTAGCAGCTGTTTCTCCATGCCCCCCCCTTTAAAAAAAAAAAGACATAATCTCATTCTATAGCCCAGACCAGCCTTGAATTAATGAGAATCCTCTTGTCTGAGGATTGCTGAGATTATAGACAGGAGCCACCATCCTTGGCCAGTTTTCCTATTCTTTTTTAATGGATTCACTGTTGTGTGTTATCTAAAGATATTTGTGATATTTTAAAACATTTTTCTTCTTCCTTCCTAATAACTATGGGTCTCTTTTTTGTTTTTGTTTGCATGGGTCTCTGCCTTTTATTTTATGACCTGATCCCCACTTCCTAAGGGATATCCTTGACGAAGCAGTTCCCATAGTCCTTTTGGATGCTTGGGCATAAAAAATACTCGGACCACAAACAGGAAAATCCATCAAATCACCCCTTTCACCTTAACCCTCTCTTAAGGCTACACCAAGACAAGCACCACTGGACCTTCTCGCCCAGCTCCTTTTAAACCTCAAATCTGGGTTATACTCTCACTTCATTCTAGTTCTTGTTCTTTCTATTCTATTGCTTGCCTGCGTTTCTGAAAACATGACTGTTAATACCTTCTGATTCTGTCAGTCTAGGAGTACATTCAAAGATGGCATAGCTGGTTCCACAGGGACAATGAAACATGATGGGCAGCCTACCTTTAGACCTCCTTGAATGAATGTCAACCTGGCGATGAATATTCCACTGCTGATTGCATTTAACAACAGATTTGTAGTGGTCTGAAATAATGGACATGTGGCCAAGGGCCAAGAAGAGAGAGCTACCCACTGCTTTAGCTTCAGCAGCGAAGGGTAGCCAGGCTGCTACCCTTCCCCAACACCTACATTTGGACTTGCTCTCAGGCACTCAGGTGCACAGTGTCTGCCTGAACAGCTATGTCTCAGAATCTGCTGACTGAGAACACTGTTCCCTGTGTAAGTGGCCTGGTCTTGCTTATCTCATCCATTTGCCACCCAACACCCCCATACACAAAATTCCTGCATGTTCTGCATGTTTGATTCTGGATGCCTAGAGCACTTTCTCTATTGCAACTGACCTTGAATCTATGTCTGGATTTGTTCTGTTCACAGGGACACTGTCTAGATGTGTTGATATATATATATATGTATATATATATATACAGCATCACAGTCTTATTTTCATTTATGAGACCTCAGATGACAGTACTGAATGAGGCTATCACTGCAGGCCTCAGTGGGGAGTCCACATCAGGCATGGTGGATGCATGGATGGGTGCAGTACAGAGATATCTCCCCACCCCTTTCCTGATGCAGGTCCCAATGTAGCATCTTTTTTTTTTTTTTTTGGTCTTTTTTATCAGGGGTTTCCNGTTCTTAGCCGCCATGTGGGTGCTGGGGATTGAACCCGGGTCCTCTGCAAGAGCAGTTGGCACTCTTAAGTGCTAGGCTATCTCTCCAGCCCTTAATGAAATTTTTTTAAGGGAACTTGTCAGCAATTCAAACAACAGTTTTTTTTGTTGTTGTTGTTTGTTTGTTTTTTTGGTCTTTTTGAGACAGGGTCTCCACATAGCCCCAGCTGGCCTGGAACTCGCTCTGTAGACCAGGCTGGCCTTAAACTCACAAAGATCCGCCTGCCTCTGCCTCCCAAGTGCTAGGATTAAAGGCGTGCGCCACCACACCCAGCCTCCAATGTAGCATCTTAAAGACAGTCAGTTCCATGCTCCTTCCCTCCAGACTCACCCATGCTTCCAAGGTTAGACTGAAGACCAGTATGTATAACAGATATAAACCTGTGCAGGTCAGGGAAGCATAGAGTCTGTGTCAGGAGCATTCAATCCATGGGCCTGGAGTAACAGAGAATTCCTGCCTCTGCAGATTCCTCGGAGGGGATCTATGTGCCCCCCACCTCCTCCAGGCCCCTCCCAGCCCTGCATCTGTGGCCAGAACATGGCTGATGCTATGCGGATTTCCAAACCTCTCTGCTGAAGCTGCTGCAGGAAATAGGGAGCAGTAACTCACTAGTCTTCTTTTCTATCTGATCATGGTGGCTGCTATTCAAGGCCATTCTGGGGACAGTCAGGATCTTAAGCCATCACGTGAGTCTCTTCATTTCAGTTTTGGGAGGTCATAAGCGATGAGCATGGCATTGACCCCACTGGCAGTTACCATGGAGACAGTGACTTGCAGCTGGAGAGAATCAACGTGTACTACAATGAAGCTGCTGGTGAGGATTGGGGTATCAACCTTGCTGCTTTCCACACTGTGGCAGAGGAGTGGCCCAGCAGCATACAAATGACAGTGAAACACCTTTGCATACTCATTTAAAAGGCCAACTGCAGAAGAAAGACACCTTTGTAGTTCCTGCAGACCTCTGCACGTTTGTCTTGACTAAGCATGCTCTTCGGCTCCATTTTCTTTTTCTTTCCTCCCTCTGTCTACAAGGCTGGGATTTCTATCCTGAATGCTGCTTTGAGAGCCACCTCTTTCCACAGCAATCCCAGGTCTAAATCAGCTCTCATTCTCCATAGGCAACAAATATGTACCTCGGGCCATCCTGGTGGACCTGGAGTCGGGCACCATGGACTCCGTGAGGTCGGGACCATTTGGCTAGATCTTCAGGCCAGACAACTTCGTGTTTGGTATGTCGTCATGCTCCATGGGGGCTGGCCAGATGACGCACCTCCTTCCTAGCAGTCCCGGGCTTCCCAGTTCTGTGTGAAGTTAGTGTCCAGCTGAGCCCGTGTCCACAGATGGCAAGGCTGGGCTACCCTACCCCAGCTGACAGGGTCATGTCTGGGGGCCACTCCTGACAGCTCGGAGGCTATGAGGGCCTCCACCTGGAACATTCTCATGCGGTGGGGGTTGGGGAAGAATAGAGAGCAAGAAAGTCTTCAAACAGGGTGTCACAGGCTGCAGGGGATTTGAAAGGACCAGAGAAACTAGGAAACTACTTCAAGGCACTAAAAGCACAGCTATAGCCAAGGTTTAGATAAGTGCTTAGTGCTGCCTCCTCTGCCTCTTTAATTGCACCTCATTAAGCACATTTACAGAATGTTCTCTGTGCTTAATTTTAGAAGCAGCTGTTTTGTTAAAATGTATTCTTTCTCTCAACATGATTCTTTTGTTTGTTTGTTTGAGATGATCTCATGTAGCACAGGTTGACCTGGCTCCCACCATATACCCCAGGATGACCTTGAACTCCCAATCTTCCTCTATCTGCAGGTATATACCACCATCTTTGGCTCCTTGACTTGATTCTTAATTTATTGTGATCTAATTTTTCCCCTGAACTTTTAAAAGGTGAAAAACAGTTTTCTCTTTAAGCTAATATATAAAAGCAGAAAGCTGAAGAGAGTAAGGAGGCGCTGTGCCCTGTCTGACACACGTACACACTGTAGAATGTTTAAACCAGGTTAAGTATTTTCACCTCAAATATTTCTGTGTGGCAAAAATTCAGAATCCTTCCAGCTTTTAACATGCACAGAACATTTTTGTTACTATAGCAACAGCACGGCAGAACTTCCACTCCCATCTAACTGTAGCTTAGTAACCACTGAAAAACATTTCCCCAACATTCTTGATCTCAGGCTTTTTGAGGGTCACTCACACATGGTATTTTGTTCTGTCAGTAATAAAAGTGTATCCAAAAAATTATCAGAGGTTTCCTAAGACAAGCCCCTCCATAGACTATGTGGCATTACCTGTGATTCCTGTGTGTCTGTGTCTAATATTCTCTTTCCTCTGGCAGGCCAGAGTGGTGCAGGAAATAACTGGGCAAAGGAGCCACCCCAGAGAAAGCACTAGGTGGTGGCACAGGGTCAGGCATGAGCACCCTGCCCATCAGAGAGGAGTACCCAGACCACATCATGAGTACCTTCAGCATTATTCCCTCACCCAAGGTCTCTGACACTGTGGTCTAATCCCTACAATGCCACCCTGTCTGTGAATCAGCTAGTGGAGAACACAGATGAAACATATTCCATTGACAACGAGGCCCTCTATGATATCTGCTTTTACACTCTCAAGCTGACCTTGCCTACATATGGTGATCTCAACCCAGTGCCAGATGAACACAGACCTAAGCAAGCCAGCCATGAACATGGTACCCCTCTTGTGCCTGCACTTCTTCATGTCAGGCTTCATGCCCCTGATCAGCTGGGGCAGCCAGCAGTATTTAACCTGGAGGTGTCCAAAGCTCCTCAATGGAGGTCCTATTATCTCGGGTGCTGGTACTAACGGCAGAGGAGGGGGGTGAGAAAGAGTACCCGCAAGAGGGTTCTTAGTTTCCTTCATAAAAGAATTTAAGAATGGACCCAAAAGGAAGCATTAGGACAATTTTATTAGAACTTTAAAGAAAAGTTCTCAGGGCCAGCCAGCTGGGAATCTCAGCAGCTGCCCTGAAGAGGAGGATGAAGGGGAGAAGGAAGGACAAGCCACGAGGTTACGCAAGCTAGAGCCTGCATGGAAGTCAGACATGTGGCTGACTAGTGGCCACATGGCGGGGAGAAGGAAGCTTTAGAGAAAAAGTAAAGGAATACGAGATGCTAGAGAAGCCCAAAGCATTAAAGAAAGCATGTTTAGAAAGCAGTATGAAAAAGAAAAGAAGAGATTACCCTTCAGAAAAGTGGGCAGACTTTATGGAGACCTACATGTCTGTGGTGGGATCCAGAAGCACTGCACTGGGAGGTGGAACTCCATCAGTAAAAGTTCACTATCTCATGAATGCAGAAGATACTCTGCCCATCTATTTAGCATGACTTAAGGTGAACCTACCTTCCCAGGGGTGGTCCCATGGCCAGATGATTGACCAGCGAAACTGGAAAGGTAGATTATTTTTGTAACCGATAGACTACATACAGATTTTATAGTGTTTACCAGTTAATTAATGTTATAGGGGCTATTTGCTACTCTTACAGTTGGAGGGTTGGGGGGTGGAAGGCTGAAGCTGGTACAACCTCCTCTGAGACACTGGCATATTGAAGCCATCTGTAGATGGTAGGAGCTGCCCAGTAACTTCTCTTCAAGCAGGGACAGTCAAAGGGAGACAACAACTTTGGGACTTTTCCTTCAGTTCTGAAGCTAGGGCTTCCCTGGATTAGAAAGGATTTAAAATTCTGCTTCATGAGGGTTGGAAGGGCTGAAATATTTATCCCTGAAGTAGTATTGGGGTCTGAAAGTAAACCCAGAGAAGACAAGTGTGACCTACACATGAGTTATACAGTTGCCAAAAGCTACAAGTCTGCAGATAAAAAGGGGCTTCTGAACTAATGTTTTTGTGGCAGATGCTGTTAGACCCGCCCACGGGTTCCTGTGGCCCTTCTTCTTTTCGAACAAGCTGACAACCTCTACCGAAAACAACTGTGATGGTTTTGCCCAACCCACTGAGCCTCTTTGGAAGCAGCCTGACATGGGACAGGTTAGAGTCTTTAAAAAGTCCCAGTTTGCCTGCTTCTCAGGCAGGATGCAGGAGATGTCCTCTCTTCTATATTCTCTGCCTCCCCTGGGTTGAGCCTCTGCGGCCCACAGCCATCATGTGCTCTTGCTACAGGCTGTTGGCTTCCTTCTTTTCCTTGGCTCCATTCCCTGTGACCCTTCTGGGGTTTTCCAGGTGCTAGACCATTCTCAACTCCTTCTAGTCGAATCCCCTTTGCAATGTCATGGAAATAGAAATTAAGCATAGCTGGCTGTCCATAGCCATGGGCTATTTGTAAATTGTGGCAACCTTATGTGGAAACTATTTTGGGAAAAGACTTCCTCTGTACTGAATACTCGGACATTTTTCCTGACATCGTTCTACAGGCAATACAGTGTAAGTAGCTATTTCTGTGGCATCCACACTGTCATAGGTATTATAAATCACCTAGAGATGGTTTGTAGGGGACAAAGGGTATGAAAAGTTTCTACACATGTATGACATCGTTTTATAAGAAGGACTGCATTTGTGCTCTCCCCTGATTTAAAAAAAAAAAAAAAAAAAAGGAAAAATCATCTGAAGACTTAGGTATCAATTTCCCATGGGTACTGAAGGAAAATTGTACTAGTTCTATATTGCTGTGTAACAAGTTACCACATACTTAGCTACTGTAAGTGACATGATCATTTTACAGTGTGCAAGGAGAAAGCAGCTTGGACCATGGTAGGGACTGACAGGAAGGACTTTCTGCATCAGAGGCTAAAATGTCAGTAGTGTGGCTGGAAAGGGGCCTCATGAAAAAGCTTTTTCATTAGTAAGCACTGCACTTATAGTGCCTAACAGCAAAACTGACCATGGCAATACTCCTTAAAGAAAAGTAGTATATGTTCATTATAATTAAGCAATAATATTCACGTTACATTAGCAGCAAAGTATTGCAGTTTTATATTAATAACAACAAAATTTGGGTTTGTCAAATACAATTGTATCTTGGTATCCAAGGGGGTTGGTCCTAATATCACTGTGGGTACCAATAAAATGGCCACGTATTTGCATATATGACCTCCACACATCGTCCTGTTCACTGTGCATCATCTCCAGATTACTGATAATCCCTGATACAATGATCTTGCTATATAAATAGTTGTTCAGCTTGACAAGAAACTAGTCTACATATATTCAGAACTGATACATCTCTCTGTTGTTGCTTTTGAATATATTTCATCCATGGTTGATTGACTCTATGTGCAGATACAGTAAGATTCATCTTATATAACAGAGATGCTGCTTATGACTTTTCCACACAGGGCACTGAGGCACTGATACCAAAATATGATACAAAGCACCCCTGCCCACCTGTTCAGTCAAGCATTTGGGGAATTTAGCTGGGATGGGGAGTCAGGGAGGGGAGGCACAAGATACAAGAATGATTTAGGGTTTTTCTGAAGAGCCCAGCTTCCCAATCAAGGAGGCCTCTGGAGACTTGACTTTTCCATATCTTAAGTGCTCTAAGCCAATAAACACCTTTTGTAATGCATTTCAGTGTTCCCTTAATAGCTAAAAGAGGTCTCTTGGTGTTTTGAGAGCATTTCCCCTGGGTAATTCTTGAATTCAGTCTCTCACTTTCTCTCTTGAGAAAGCAGCTTAGACCATGGTAGGGACTGACAGGAAGAACTGTTTCTACATAAGAGGCTAAAATACCAGTAGTGTGGCTGGGAAGGGGCCTCATGAAAAAGCAGACAGGACAGCTGTCCCTAGTCTGGGATCTTGCCCTCCTACCTCTGTCTGTTTAGTACAAAACTCTCCCCTTTCATCCAAGTCAGGATTATTAGACTCTGCACAAACCACCAGCTTCCTCCCCACCGAGGAAAACAGTGATGTCAGTCTTTCCACGTTTGTCTTGAGAGTGAAATGGAACAGATTTGGGGCTCTGGAACATTCTGGGCAAACTGACCAGTGTTCCAGTGCTCTTTCTACACCAGCATGGTTGGTGGCATGGTCAGCCCCACCCAAATTCCTTTGCAAACCAGATGTTGGAGAAGTGTGAGAAGAGCCTGTGTTCAGAAAAGAACACGGAACACTTGGGAAGTGATGGGAACGAGTCGAGTCTCTGGAGTCTGCGGCACTTCACAGAGTTGGCCAGGGGGTGGTGCTGGGGTTCAGCTTCCCTACCCAGTGCAGGGGGCTCCCTGGGGACCTACAGACCTAAGGGGCTGGTGTAGGGAAAGGAACATTGAAATGATGCCTCAACTCGCTGTTTCTGAGTGCTACTACTTCATTACATCCACAGACCACCTGAGTTCATGGACCAAGAAAAAGGATGGTAACAGGGAGGCATGGAGCCCAGAGGAGGGAGCAGTTCTTACTAACAAACATCACACAGAAAGTAACTGTGTCAGTCAATTTTGACACTATGTCAAAATATCTAGGATAAAAAATGTTATAGGGCTGGAGAGATGGCCTAGCGGTTAAGAGCGCCGACCGCTCTTGCAGAGGACCCGGGTTCGATCCCCAGCACCCACATGGCGGCCGAGAACCGTCTGAAACTCCAATTCCAGGAGAACTCCACTTCCAGGGGAATCCGAGACCCTCTTCTGACCTCCGCGGCATTGCACGATTCGGGTGCACAGACTTGCATGCAGACAGTGCATTCATACACATACAGAAATAAATAAAATTAATAAAAAAATTTTAAAAAATGTTATAAAGCCAGATGTGGTGGCACACACCTTTAATCCCAGCATTTGGGAGTTAGAGGCAGGCAGATCTCTGTAAAATCAAGGCTAGTTTGGTTTACATAGTGAGTTCCAGGCCAGCTGGGGCTACAGAGGGACTATCATATATTATTATTATCATAATTAATAATAAATAAATGAATAAATAAAATGTTGTAAGGAGGGAAGTTTCAGTTGGCACAGTTTTGACAATTTCAGTCCATGATTGATTAACTCATTGCTTTGTGGCCTGTTATAGACATGGTGTCCTAATGGCGAAGGGAGTTGTTCATTGAATTATGACTGAGAAGAGGAAGAAGGGGGAGGGCTAGAGTCTCAGTGTCCCCTTCAAGGATATACAGTAGCCTAACTTCCTTCTACTAAAACCCACCTCTTTAAGGTTATCCCACTTCCCTATGACACTGGAAGTTGGAGAACGAGCCTTAAACATGCAAACATTTGGGGATTTTGAAATTCCAGACTCTGATGACATTTGAGCTGAGTTCTGATTCACGGAGAAGCATGTGGTGTGGAATGAACATCACTGAGCCCTCTGCAGCTAGGAGGTGAAAGAAACCTCTCCACTTTGTTTTCTTGGGTATTTTGACATAGTAACAAGAAAACTAATACAAGCTCCCCAAAGGAGGGAGGGGATGGGGGAGGGAGTAGAGGAGGGAGGGAAGGAAGGAAAGAAGAGAAGGAAAGAAGAGGAAGAGAATGATAATCCCAAGTGTAATAGCTAGGATTTATGTAACACTTGCTATGTGACAGGTGCTATTGTAACTACTTTCACATATTAGTTCAGTCTGCAACAGCTCCAGGGAGAGGTACAGTTGTCCCTTGGTATGCATAGAAATTGGTCCCAGGACTCCTGGAACCCAAATCCTCAGATGCTCAAGTCCTCACATAAAATGGTGCTGAATTTGCATAGAACTATGCACAGCCTCCTATGGACTTCATTTGTAGATTACTTCTAATACCTATGTGATTGCTGTGTGTATCATATTGTATCCATTGTGTATAACAATGTATTATCAATGACAAGAACAAAGTGGATACATGTTCAGTCACAAGCATTTTTTGCAAGTACTTTTGACTCACAAAAACATGGTTAGATGAACCCACAGATGCAGAGAGCTGGTACTATTATTATTCCACTTCACGGGTGAGGAAGCAGAGTGCCTGGGTTAGGGGGTGGGATTTGTACCCACTCTTTCAGCATGTAGGGCCTTGCTCTTACCAGTCAGGGAACGGGAGGAAATTCCTTCCTGTCATCCAAAACAGCCTTGGCCCATGAGACACAGTTCCTTCAGAAAATTCAATATGGCCTAGACGCTTCAGGTTACTGGGAGAGTAACAGCAGCTGGGAGACTTTGTGAGGTTATGTTTGATTTAAGTCATGGCCTAAGGTAGTACTTATTTATTCTTAGTCCTAAAGGCAAAAATATTAAAATTATGGTCAAAGGAACAAAAACCCCCAAATAACTTATTTATTCTTAGTCCTAAAGGCATGGATTCTAGGGATTGAACTCAGGCCACCAGACTTGCATGCTAAACCTCTACCAGACCTGCATGGTAAACCTCTCTCTACCAGCTGAGCTATTTTGCCAGCTCTAAATTTTCAATTGTTATAACCAGGAAATACATCCATAAAACATACACACATATATTTGGTGGGTAGTACTTAATGAGAGCTTGACCTCTGACCATGAGGGGCACCTTCCATCTCCAAAGGCCTAGATTAACACTTATAAAAGGATATGACATATTCTTAGAAGGGAGTGGGAAATATCACTACATATTTACTCTAAATTATTATTGTAATCTAATGCAAAAATTAGTAAACTTCAGTGGAACTGATGCTGACAACAATGTTTTTAAAAATTCAGGACCCTTGTAAGTGAAGTGGATGGATAAATCTGTTCCAAATATGTCTGTTGCCTAGAAGAAGACCCTCACTTATCAGTAATGACTGTAACCTGTCAAATATCCACAGAGCACTTTTTCACCAAAGCATTCTCACTGGAACCGTTCCTGTTGAGCCCTATGCAGGCAGGTGAGGGACTGGGCAGGCTAAGACAAAAGGTTAAGGCCAGAGTCCATGTTCAGCTATTAACCTTCTTGTCTGAATTTTGTCATCACCACCCTGCAGTGCCTTCAGGGTTGGGGTGATGAAGCTCAAACAGTGCTGGTGACATCAGGTTTACAGCAGGAAATGGCCTGTGGCTGGAGGACACTGTGGTCTCTTGCTATCATCTGTCCAATCAGCCAGCAGAATTGCTTCCTTTTAGATAACAACAATAATAATAGTAATAATACAAATAGATGAAAGGGGCAAGGAGCTAATGGCTTTTCCCCTGAAGCCCTTCAGAGGCCTGTTCTAGGGCAGGAGGACATAGCTGTTGCATTTACTCCTGCATTTACTCCTGCCATCTGTTCTGAGCTGTACAAAGTAGCCTTGTTTTTCAATAGCGCAGTGGAGGTTAGATATGCAGAGACCAGTCTCAGCCCTAGGTGAGTCACCTTGGGCAGGGCAGGCATTGTCTAAAACCTGTGTTTCCCTGGTTATAATAATAGTCAGCAGGACCAGGTGCCCAGTGGAGGGAGCAGGAAGACTCCAGATAATGCTCAAAGTAGATGGTCTTCAGGAGCCTGTGCCTGCCCTGAGCAGTGCCAGCATTGTTCAGTTACCACGTGGCCGGCCACTCAGTGTCCAGAGCACACCAGCATGGCTCATCCATCCCACAGTACAATAAAACAGATTCCATCTCAGATCTGGTCAGACAGGCTCAGAGGTGAGGTGACTTGCAGAAGGACCCAGTTAGAAGTAGTAGAACAGGCTCATTTCCAGTCCTTGCTGGCTAGGGGACCTCACATCCCCAGAATTGTCCCTTCCCGGTCATAGCCTCTGATCCTGCCGGCCTTAAACTTCTACTTTGAATGAAACAATAAAGGACAACAGGCAATTATCTCTAGGAAATCTTTGTGAAATGCTACAGTCAGTGACATTACCTAGAGCAGGCCCATTTCTGGAAGGGTTCTGGAAGGTTCTAGCTGATCATGAAGAGATAAGACTTGGACCTGGAGGCAGATGTAGGGAGAAGATGAGGGCTAAACCCTGGTCTCTGGAAAGAGCAACAGCTGGACAAGTGAGGACCCAATAGCCTGGGGAAAAAAAGAAAAGAGTTTAGGATGTCCAACTCCACCCAAGGAGGCACTAGTATTGGCTGCCTGCTGAGATGGAGGACTCTAGAGGTCTGCTTCCCTGAAGCAGGGCTGATGATGTGACATAGCCCAAGCTTAATTATGTGTGACTGGCTTGTCCTTCCACATCTGCTAATGACCCACTATTAATATGCAAGCAGAAAGCCAGGATGAGTTTCAAAGGCTTGGGATGAATGAGGTCAGGACCTGCCTAGTTTTTCTTCCTTCGATCTTGAACAGAGGGCAGGTACACAAGGGCCTTCACTTTTTTCTCTTTGGAGCTAGTTTTCTCAAATATAAAATAATTATAGGTGTCCTGGAACTGGCTTTGTGAGCAGGAAATGAGAAGGCATATATGAAAGCTGGTTGAATTTATGGAGCAAAAATGCCTCCATAAAGCCTAAGGTGATGCTGTCATAAATATGGATTTTACTTGCCATATTAATAGTGTGCCCCTTTCCCAAAGCCTAGGGAACAAGCTGTGTAAGAAGAGGCGCGGTAGAATGTAAGGGCTGCGGAGAGATAGGGGTGAATCATGAGACTACAGCAATATACCAACTGGACTATGGGAACCTTGGGTTGTTCAAAATTTGGACATAGATACTAATAAAATGCACCAATTACCTAATTGTACGGCAAACTGATTAACATCAATGTTATCTGAAAACAACTGTGTTTTATATTGTAGAATCCCTTAAAAATAAACAAATAATAAAAAAAGAATATACAGCTTCCTTTGCTTGCTAGTTTGGGGCCTGGTCAGGCTTTATAGCCTTGGTTTTTCTGTCCTGTAGAATCCATGTAGTAACAACACTTACTGCAGCACAGTGCTAGCAGATAGAAATGAAACATGAGCCATATCAGCATTTGTATATTTTCCTAGCTATTACTTTCTTTTGTTTAGGATTTATTCGTGTGAGTGTGTGTGTGTGTGTGTGTGTGTGTGTGTGTGTGTTTGCTTGTGTGTGTATATGTGTGTGGTGGTGGGGGTGCCTGAGGAAGCCAGAAGAGGGCCTGGATCTTCTGCAGCTGGGGTTATAGGCAGTTTGTCAACTGCTAGATGTAGGTAGTGAGAACCAAACTTGGGTCCTCTGCAGGAGCAGCCAGCTAGCTTTATTAACTGCTGAGTCATCTCTCCAGCCCCTGGTTATCACATTTTTAAATGTGAAAAAATGAAGCATTTCAAAAAATATCTCACACACTATATTACCTTTTTGCTGTGTAGACTATGGAGCTCTCCACATTATTTTAACTTACTGAGTCCATGGAAGTCACTGTGTGTTTCACATGCAACATCACAATTGAGACACCCTACATTTCAAGTGCTCAACGGTCACCCGTGGCTAGTGGCTACCGAAATGACCTGGCAGGTCTGTAATGTTCTCTGACAATTAGGTGACCTAATGTTTGGACAGGGGCACGCCTCAGCACGATTACATTTCTTTTCTTTCCTCCCTCTCTCCCTCTAACACGTGCGCGCTTGCAGAATTTTTGACATTCAAGAGGCTTTTACCAGGACCCAAGAATCCTGAGCCCAGAGAGCAGACCAGAGACAAATCCAGAGCCCACCCACCCACTCATCCTCCCTGCCCCCGCCTACGATCTGGCATGTATGTAGAGCGCATTCCTGCTGCCCTGGAGGACGCTGCCCATTGCCCCCACCCCCACGCCTCCTCTTCCCTTCCCATTAGGCACCCCGCCTGGCATTTAACTCCCCCGAATCCCACCCAGGCGGGAATGAAAAATGAGGCCAGAGTTGGCGACCCTGGCCAGGAGACGGGCGCCCTGCACAACTGGATATTCCAATGCAGATGCATCTTCCAAGCCTGAGGAGACTCCTGCCCAAGGGACCCCAGTTTCCCGTCCCTGACAGGGGAGTGGGCGGGGTGGGAGAGGAACCGCAGTGTAACCCAAAGTCGCGCCAGCGGTGGGCAGCACAGTGGACGCGGAGGGGGAGCAGCTAGGCAGGGCCAAGATGCGGGTCCCGGCTCTGCGGGGACCCCGCAGCCTGCGCCCCTGCACCTCGCACCGCGCCCTGGCTCCCCCTCGCGGTGCCGCAGTCCCCACCGCACCGCCCATCGGCCCCACCCCCATGACGTCAGCGCAGCCGGGCGGGTCCCGGGGTATAAAAGACGGAGCTTGGGGGGCGGCGGCAGGTCTTAGCTCAACCCAGCCCTCAGTCCACGCACTGCTCCGAGGGCCAGCGCCTCCACCCGCTCCTCAGCCGGCACCATGCGCGAGATCGTGCACATCCAGGCGGGCCAGTGTGGCAACCAGATCGGCGCGAAGGTGGGCGCACCCCTGGGGAGGGGGCTGAGGGGATGGCTCGCCGGAGCCGGGGGTCTGGAGGTTGTGGGCAGGGGTCCGGGACGAGCCTCTGGGAGCCAGCCAAGCACCCCGACTGGTGCATTGCACCGCAGGGCTCTTGGCTGGGTGGGGTCCAGAAAGCCGCTTAACCTGCCAGGATGCGCACCCCAGGGTCTTAAATCAAGGCCCATTACATTGCTTAGAGAACGCATCCCCTCCGCGGGGCTCAGTTGGCAGTCGCCTGGGGTCTATTCAGCTCGGAAATTTGGGTCCGGGCCACCATCTGATGTATTGCTAGCCTCATGTCAATGTAATTTGCGTATTTTTGTCTGTCGTTGGAATGAAAAACATAAAAGCAGCGTCATTGGGCTGACAGATGTTATGGAGGCGTCTCTTTGGGCCAGCAGACGAGGGTGTTAGAGATATTCTCTTACATGGACTCTGACTAGACACGATGACATAAACCCCTGGGTTGTCTTTCCCGGCTGCGAGACGGCAGGTGACTGCACTGGATGGGGGTTGTCAGTCCTGACCGCATCCCGGAGGCAGCAGCGGGCACCAAGCTAGGTGTGGGCGGGCACCTCTACAAGGACGTGGTCTCTTTCAAAACCGCCATATTGCCCACCCAACCTCCCCGCCCCCTTTTCTGCTGCCAAGTCACAATGGAGACTGCAAGATCATGATGGCCAGCTTTATCCAGGGCCAGCCCGGCAGGGGTCCTCCCAGAATTGTGATGCCCAATCCCGCATAGTCATAGCCCAGGGTCACTAGCCAGAGGCCAATATGTAAGTCAGTGGTGTAAACCTGTTCTGTTGAAAGTTGTGTGGGATCTATGCCAGGAGCCACAGATCCCTGTAGACGCAGGGGGCAGGGCACCTGAGCCCCCTACTGTCCTTACACATCTGTCAGCTTGGATGCAGCATCAGTCTCCCCTGCCTGGAGGAACAGGGAACCCCTGCCTCTGCATCTTCCTAGGAGGGGATCTATGTGCTCCCCTCCTCCTCTGGGCCCCTCCCAGGCCTGCATCTGTGGCCAGAACATGGCTGATGCTATGCGGATTTCCAAAAGCCCTCTGCCGCAGCTGCTGCAGAAGGACACAGGGGCCCAGAGCTCACTAGTCTCGTTTACTGTCATACCAAGGCCATTCTGGGGACAGTCAGGATCTTAAGCCATCACGTGAATCTCTTCATTTCAGTTTTGGGAGGTCATAAGCGATGAGCATGGCATTGACCCCACTGGCAGTTACCATGGAGACAGTGACTTGCAGCTGGAGAGAATCAACGTGTACTACAATGAAGCTGCTGGTGAGGATTGGGGTATCAACCTTGCTGCTTTCCACACTGTGGCAGAGGAGTGGCCCAGCAGCTTACAAATGACAGTGAAACACCTTTGCATACTCATTTAAAAGGCCAACTGCAGAAGAAAGACACCTTTGTAGTTCCTGCAGACCTCTGCACGTTTGTCATGACTAAGCATGCTCTGCAGCTCCATTTTCTTTTTCTTTCCTCCCTCTGTCTCCAAGGCTGGGATTTCTGTCCTGAATCCTGCTTTGAGAGCCACCTCTTTCCACAGTAGTCCCAGGTCTAAATCAGCTCTCATTCTCTACAGGCAACAAATATGTACCTCGGGCCATCCTGGTGGACCTGGAGCCGGGCACCATGGACTCCGTGAGGTCGGGACCATTTGGCCAGATCTTCAGGCCAGACAACTTCGTGTTTGGTATGTCATCATGCTCCATGGGAGCAGGTCAGATGACTCACCTCCTTCCTAGCAGCCCCGGGCTTCCTAGTTCTGTGTTTAGTGTCCAGCTGAGCCCGTGTCCACAGATGGCAAGGCTGGGCTACCCTACCCCAGCTGATGGGGTCATGTCTGGGGGCCACTCCTGACAGCTCAGAGCCTCTGCTAAGAGGCTATGAGGGCCTCCACCTGGAAGTCTGGGGAGGTGGTGGTAGAAATGTTTCAAATAGGGCGTCAGAGGCTGGAGAGGGTTTCAATGGACTGGGGAAATATTTCCCTTATGGAACTATTTCAGTCACTGAGGTTTACACAAAGTATCCTGACTGTTTAATTGTACTTAATTATAATATAGAATGCTATTAGTAATTTTAGAAGCAGCTGGGTTTTGTTAAAATGTATTCTTTCCTTGAACTCGATTCTTGCTTTATTACATTGAAAATAGTTCCTTTAGCTAAAATAGTATATCTAAATGTCTATCAAAGACTCTCTAAGACCAGTTGTACCTTATCCTTCACAATCCAGTGACACAATCCTGAATTTCTAGGTGTCTAATGTTCTCTCTCTCTCTCTCTCATTCTCTTTCTCTCTCTCTCTCCTCTCCTCTCTCTCTCTCTCTCTCTCTCTCTCTCTCTCTCTCTCGCTCTCGCTCTCGCTCTCGCTCTCGCTCTCGCTCTCGCTCTCGCTCTCGCT
>VZQC01011057.1:26859-133693 GCA_009823505.1 Rhizomys pruinosus | reverse complement strand
GAGTGTGCTGTTAAAGTCCCAACAACATGACCTTCAGTCACACAGTCCTGCCTTGTTTAAGACTGATTTATTACACAGGGACCTGGACTGTATACAACAACCAATGTTTCTGTTCACTTATCAGGGTGTGAGGAGAATGGATGGGTTCGTTCAGCACAGATGAATGCTGGGACATCAGGGGAGCAACCCAAGCATCCCTCGCAATCTGCAAAGGAGCCATGAAATAGTCCATGCAACCTACCATCTGGCAGATGCTTAAACTGGTTTATGCCGTCCACCCACTTCTCACAGGTTTTGGCAAAGTAGTCATACCCGTACAGGGCCTCCAGGGGCTTCCTTGTCTTCTCACTCCATTTAGAAACATCTCGGATGCCTGCAAAACAGAAGTGTGGACACACATGGGTTCAGTCTAAGGTGTTATTTTGAAGTATCCTGAGCCCAGAGCACCTCAGGGCCCCGTGCTCACTGCCCCATCTGCTGGAAGTGCTTCCCCAGCACCTGAGTGGCTCATTCCTCACGTTCTCTAGGTCTGCTAAGATTTAGGGAGGTCTCCCCAACCATCCTCCATCTCCTCTGCTTAGCACTGCTTGGCAGGACTTTCTGCATTCATGGCTGAGTTTCCACTGTCCCTTGGGCTGTGTGCCCAGTGCAAGGGTTTTTGCTTTGTGCCCTGCTATACATTAGGCCCTAGTTAGTGTCTCTCACAGTATAACAAGGTAAATCTTTAGTGAGCAAATGAAATCAAATCTTTGCAGAAGACTTTCTGTTAAATGTATAAAAGGAAACATTCTTCTAATTGGTATCACATTGCAGTCATCTCTTGGTATCCAGAGGGATTGTTTCCAGGAAGCTCTGTGGACTCCAAACTCTGTGGATCCTCCGGCCTATTATATAAAATGGCAGAGAATTTGCATAGAGCTGATCCATGTCCTCCCAAATATTTAAACAATTTCTTCATTATTTAGTACATCTCATGAAATTTAAATTTTTTTTTTTTTTGGTCTTTTCGAGACAGGGTCTCCCTGTAGCCCCAGCTGACCTGGAACTCACTCTGTAGACCAGGATGGCCTTGAACTCACAAAGATCCGCCTGCCTCTGCCTCCCAAGTGCTAGGATTAAAGGCGTGCACCACCACGCCCGGCGAAATTTAAATGTTTTATAAGTACTATATTATATTGTTCAGGGAAATCATGACCCAAAAGTCTGAACCTGTTTCATGTTCATTCAGTGCAGACATAATTTATTCCTCAAATACTTTCAAACATGGTTGCTGTGATCCACCGGGATGGATGTTTATAGAAGAGTTTCTTTTTTATAGGACTGACTTTTATAAAATGGACATAATTTGAAGTAATAACTTCTAATTAATCTTGAAAATTCACTGAACTAAAAAAAAAAAGAAAATTCACTGAACTACATGCTCTGGTGACCTCAAGTTGCTACCCCACCCAAAAAGATAAGGAATGAATGTGGGTATGCTTGATAGTAAATGTATCAGAGCTCCAAAAGGCAGCATGCACCCATCTTCAATGAAAACATGAAGACTGAGAAAGAAGGCTTGGCATTACGTATGAGATATTCTAGAACTCAGGATGAAAAGGCAAGATTGTCTTGATAAGGGTAGACTCAAGCTTGTACTTCCCCGACTGAAGCTGGAGAAATTGTTTTGAATAAAATTATGAGTGAGGCCTGACTCAGACACAGTTCCAAGGCATAGTTCTAAGAGACATCTGGGGGAATGGATGTCCTCTGATTTGGACCCTCTTTTAAAAACTTAAGAGTCAGGCTGTTTTATTCAGGCATTAACTCTACTGTGGTATGGTAATGCCACAATTTTTCTGGTTCAGTGAGAAACAATTAACTGTAAATTCTTCCACTGGAGAAACAGGGCTAACTACCAACTCCGAACTATATTATAGATGATTAAGTGGTAGGAAACAATAGCTAAAATGTACCTTTAAAAGAAAGCAGGGAATGTGATTTACTTAGCTTGATCTTTTCCATATTTCCCTAAACACTGTCATCAAGACTCTAGTGCTCCTGAACATGTTAAATGTTCTTAGGAAAGCTTTCAGCACAGTGCCTTTGCCGAAGGACTTCAACAAGAAGCTGGCACTGATAGCATGCACTGACATCAGATGATCCTCTCCGCAGAGCTGGAAACAGCCAAATGTAGTGGGAAAATGTGGTTTACAGCTGCGGCTGCCCTTTGAAGAGGAGACCTCTACCTCTGCAGACTGCTTTAGATATTCAGAGGGAAGCCGGAGGCCGGAAAGGCTGAGCTGCAGCATATAATAGGAACCAAGCATAAACCAGTTAAGGAGAGAAGAAGCAGGCTTAAAATCAAGAGTGGGGTGGGGCCTTCAGCAAAAGAAAAAGAGTAGGACATGGAGGGTATTGGAAAGTAACTCAGTCAAAGCTTCTGTGCCAGGGGCTTGGAGCAGGAAGTTCTGTGGTGAATCACATGCATGTGTGAGGCCTGTGTTCAATCCCCAGCACCTCTCCCATCACCCAAAACATAAATTCCATCTGAATACTTGCACTCTGGGCTGCCTGGCAGATTACTCTGTGAAAGGCCATCTTGCAGTAGAACAAGTAGAGCTTTCATACAATATAATCCTTTAAAAAATATTACGCGTGTGTGTGTGTGTGTGTGTGTGTGTGTATGTGTGTGTATGTGTGTGTATGTGTGTAGGAGTTGCCTGTTCATGTACATGTGCATATGAAGTCCAAGGAACCTCAGGTGTTGCTCCTCCTCAGGCACTGTCCACCTGATTTCTGGACTTAGCGGTTAGGTTAGGCTGGTTGGTCAGAGATCGTCCTGTCTCTGCTTCCTTGGCATTAAGACTATGAATATGTACCACCATACTTGTTTTTGACACAGGGTTTCACTAGGTAGCACAGGGTGGCCTGGACCTTGCTATGTAGTCCAGACTGTCCTCAAACTCACAGAAATCCACCTGCCTCTGCCTCCCAAGCACTGGGATTAAAGGTATGTGCCACCACACCTGGCACCTCACACATAACTTTTCAAATGAATGCTGGGAATAAAAGTCAAGCTCTCCTGCTTGTGTGGGAAGCACTTTAGCAACTAAGCTGTCTCCCCAGACCCATAAAATTAAATTCCCATGCCTTAATGGAATCATAATGGTGAACAGAAACTAAGTAACTAATGAATGTGTATGAGTCCACAGGAGAGAAAGGAAACAGGGACAACAGAGAGGAGGCTGGAGGGAGGGAGGCTCTGGGCAGGGCCTCTCTGGGCAGCAGCCATCAACAAGGGGAGGCCAAGGCAGATCTGAGGCCATGCTCACTAGTTCCTGTTTTCAGATAAGAATGGCCTCCGTCACTGGTGGTTTCTTTGCACCTGACAGTCAGCAGTTTATTTGTGGGCTTTTACACAGAAGATGGGAGACCTCCAGATGCTGGAGATAAGCCAGTTGTCCATGTGTCAATGAGCACACAAATCTGATGGCCAGATTTTCCCAGTAGCATCCATGAATACAACACAGGAACAACACCAAGACACCACAGCCACAAGCAGCACCAGGAGTGGATCTTAGTGATGTGATGAAGCGAAAAGAGCCAGTCAGGAAGACAATGCATAGTAGGAAGTCATCTTTGCAAGGCCCTGTGACAAATCTATCCTGCTTGGGAATACAGGTGTATGTGACAAAAGCACAGGAGGCTTGGAAGAGCTCTAGGAAGCCAAGGTATGCTGGGAGGAAGCCTGAGGATATAGTCATAGTACAGCAGTATCAGGCTTATGGGTGTCATAGTTCATGGATGTCACAAGGGTGGAATTATAACTACCAAATATTATATTAGAATTCCTTCAAAAACCAATGAATAAAAATGAGTTTCTTGTGAGACTCAAATTGGCTGGTATTCAGCACAGTCCTTCTTGGTGAAACATAGTCTGATGTGGGACAGCAGGAGATCCTTTTAATAAATCTAAATTAGCTAAAGCAGATGTTCAGAATGAGAGGTGTTTACAGGAATGTCAGATCTGGGACAAGGCTTCAGCATCTCAGAGGAAGAAACATCAAACTCAGGGTAGGGCAACCCAGCCATCACTGCGGGAAACCAGAGGTCATAAAAGCAGTGCTTGAAGCCGGGCGTGGTGGCGCACGCCTTTAATCCCAGCACTTGGGAGGCAGAGGCAGGCGGATCTTTGTGAGTTCAAGGCAGCCTGGTCTACACAGTGAGTTCCAGGACAGCTGGGGCTACAGAAAGACCCTGTCTTGAAAAGACCAAAAAACAACAACAACAAAAAAAACCCAACAACAACAACAAAAAAGCAGTGCTTGAGAGCCCAGGCTTGGAAATCGGCCTGCCGATGTGTGAGTCTGGGCTCCTGCACTTACTGCTCTGTGAAACAGCAAGTTACTCAGCCTCTCTGGGCTAGTTTCCTACTCAGAAAATAATAACTATATAATACTCTAGATAAAGAGTAAACCAATATATAAAATTTGGGACGAGGGAAACTTAGGCTAAAATCCGAATCAAAGTTCTTTCCTGAGAGATCAAAGGACAGTATATCAAAGGACATAGACAACAGTGCCTGGTGTGTGACACACTCACAAGTAGTCTTTGTGTTTATATGTTTACTTCTGTTAATTTATTTCAAGAGGAAGCCATTTGTGTCTCAAAGAATAATAATTACCAAAAATCAGTAATTATGCTTCACAGTCAAGTGCCCAAAATAACTAGCTGAATCAAACTGTTGATTCAAAACAGAAATCATTTCTAAAAGAAATGGATATATTCTCCCTTTTGGGGCAGATAATCTGTGCTAAACACTGGCACTGCAGTGAAAACTTCTTCGCTTCTCACAAATTAAGAAAAAATCTAGTAAATACTATTGCTTTCTGCCATGTGTCTTTTTATGCCAATATAAACTTGGAAGAGATACAGTCTTTGCCTTTAAGAGCCTTCCAGTCCAGTCCAGAGATTGTAAATAGCAGCAATGGTACAGCAGCTGCCACCTTCCATGGGAAATACCTGTCAAATCCAGTGTCTTGAAACCGTGCATTTTATACTTATATGTGTTTTCTCCTATACTTCCCCCTCTGATAATAACATTTAATTTATTAAGAGATTAATAACAACTAACAATAAAAGAGAACACCCATAACAACCCATTGTGATATAACTGCTAGCATCACTAGTCATAAAAGCCCACAGCACATGCAGCCACAGCCACAGGTTGACAGTGGATCTGCTAACAATGACAGCTACTGAGAATCAACAGGCAGACAGCATAGCCAGTGGGAACGCACTGGGCAAAGGATGGCTTGCGTTCTGGGCAGGATGTAGTACCATTTGCAACAGAATGAGAGGCCAGCATTCTACTTGCACTGGTTCACAATTTAAAACGTAAGGATTGTCTACTTCTGGAATTTTCCATTTCAGACAATAGCTGACTGAAGCTCCAGAAAATAAAGCTAAGATAATAAGGGTTGCACTCCAGTATGAACCCAGTGTGCACTGTGCTCCAGTGTGAATAGTTTACCGAGGTAAGAAATTTAGCAAGAGGAATGGGGTCAAGAGGAAAGACCATGACTTCAATTTTTTTAGACATGCCAAATTTGAGGCACCTGTAGGGCATCTAAATAAGAAAAAAAATCAAATAAAAAGTCAAATATCTGGGTCTTAGAAGTTAGGCAGCGACAAGGGCAGACACAGAGAAAAGAGCTGCGTATGGTGGAGCGCACCTGTAAGCTCAGCAACCGGGAAGGTGAAGGCAGAGCCCAGGTGTTTGAGGACAGCCTGGGCACCATACTGAGATGCTGTCCTTAAAGCAGTGGTGGTAGGGCTGGTGGGACAGTTCAGTCAGTATAGGGCTTGCTACACAAACATGGAGTTTGATTTTAGGAACCCATGTTGAAAAGGGAGACACAGGGCACATGCTGGTAACCAGGGGGGAAGAAGCAGGGGCACACGGTGGTACCCAGGGGTTGAAGAAGCAGAGGCACACGGTGGTACCCAGGGGTTGGGGAAGCAGGGGCACACGGTGGTACCCAGGGGTTGGGGAAGCAGGGGCACANGGATCTGCCTATCTCCCCCCTCCCCAGCACTCCTCCCTCCTCTTGGCTTGCCTTCCTGTGCATTTGATCTTGTGGGTGAAGATCACTTATTTCTTTTGGGCTAGTGCTCGCACATCGGTGTCTTTCGCACTGCTGGTCGTACGAAGGTACTATTCATTCTTATGCCTGATGTACGAATACCACGCTATCGCTCGATCTGTGTAGCTGCGTCCACTCTACTCGCCAGCATTACGAGTGCCCACTTGTACCTGATGCCGCTGCCCATGCCTTGCCCACCTGAGATACCTGTCATCCCTGCATTCTTCAGTGATCCTATAGTCGACCGCTATCTGCACCGTGCGCACATGTACCCTCACTCCTGTCTCGGGTCAATTCACATCACCATGGGGCATCTTACCATCGGTGGCCAGATTTGGGAGAACCAAGGACACTACAGAAAGAGGCGGCTTTCCCTTCCTTCAGTGACTCAGACATGAGGACAGCAGCTAGCCTACTATCTAACCAGTTGGTCATTCCTGCCCCTCAGTGTCACACATGCTAATGCACCCTCCAGGAAAGCCACCCTAAGGTGGAAGGTCTCCATGGAGAGAATTGTGTCCCTTCCTTACCGCAATGGTTATGATTTTACGGATATAAGTCGCTGATGGGCCTCAGGGTTCACATAGTTTGATCAGACCCTTTATTCACGGATAGCGCTGTTGCCTGAGTATGTTTCAGGATAACACTGACATTTGCATCCATAGGCTGAGTAAGATAGATTTCGCCCTAACCGCCGTGTAGGACACTTGTGTCATTCTATGCGGGGAGCGGTCAGGTTAGAGACACCTACTTTAGTCACTATGCTAGTGAAATAGGTCTAGAATGATGTCGGATGATGTAGTGGTTCAAAGGGCACCGGTGGCTCAGAGTGACCCTCGAAGTGCTTGACATATAATCCCACGCTTGGTGAAGTAGCACTTACGGGCTGCAGTCTTAATTATCTGAGACAAGTCTTCTTCTCGGTTTCCATTTTTCCCCATGGCTGACACAGATCTGAAGTGTCACTCTGCACACCTGGACTTTACCCCTCTGTTCTTTCCTGCCTGCCTGGCTGAGTGGCCTGCCTGACCACAGAGCTGGCCCACACACACTTTGCCTTCTGTGTGCTTCCCACTCCTGCCTTCTCCTTCCCACCCGCTGCGCATCTGAGCTTTAAGTGTGTCTAGGTTAAATCCTTGAGAGAGTGTGTCTCGAAGTAATCTGTTAGCGGTCGAACACTCTTAATCCTATGTCAACAGTTGTTAAAATAAGGTTCTAAGAAGGAGCCATACGACCTTGGGGGTGAGGGAGCTTTCCTGAGGGGGAAGAATCTGAGCCCGAAAGATGAGCCCTAGAGTGTGGTGGGTTCCAACTACTGCCTGACAAAAATTCTCTGATGGCATTTAGGGCTGGCCTCATTGTGATGAATGGGAAGTATCCATGTAGAAGCTGGCAGACAAGACAGGTGAGGAGCTTGTGGCACTTCTCAGTCCAGAAGCTGGGGTGAAGGCAGGAGGCCCCTAAGTCTGGGCTCTGTTTACCCTACTGCTCAAGCTCAAACAAGAGTTTCTATGGGAGAAATTCAGCCACCTAAAAATAAACTTTTAAAACCACTGAACTTGAATAATCTGTAAGGCCTCTTGGCTTCTAAGAGATTCTGTGATTTTTCTCCTAGAGAGTGAGAAAAGAGAATGGAAGCGCAGACGTTTTTTTTATGTTTAAAAAGATGGATGGTGGCCTTCAATTGAGAGGTAAGAGACTAAGAGTTGGCATAGTTTGTATTTCATATAACAGTGAGTGCTTCTTGTAAATAGTCTGTCGAGGGGAAGACTGCGAGAGATGGTCAGTGCCTTAAGAGCGCCGCTGATGCTCTTGCAGAAGGGTGCCAGGGTTGGCTTTCCACACAACGCAGCCTCATGGAGGTGAGACTAGTTTTCTAAAGCTGGGTGTTGCCACATCCCGGGATGCATCCAAGGAGGCAGAAGGCAGTGCGGCCTTCTTCTGTGAGTTCAAAGGAGCACCTTCTTGGTTACAGATTCGGCCCACCTGTTGTTAATTGAGACCAGGCAACCAAGAACCAAAAAAAGGTGTTCGCTAAAGGTAGCTTCGGGCATGAAGGGAGATACCGGCCCAATAAGAAAAATGTATAACAAAATCTGTAGGAGATACCCCCAATCATAAGCACTTGAGGGGCTAGAGAGTGGCTAGTTGGTGGTAAGAGTGCTGCCCCTCTTACAGGACCTGGGTTCGATCCCGTCAGCACCACATGGCGGCCGGAAGCCCATCGAAACTCCAATCTCCAGGAGAACTCCAGTCCAGGGGAATCCGATGCACCACGCTCTGTCTGACTTCTGCAGGGCATTGCACGACATGGGTGCACAAACCTAAAAAAAGATCCACGACAGTAATTCATTCACACATACAGATAAAAACAAAAAAAAGCACCTCTGAAAAGGGCACTGGAAGTTACACCCAGCTTACTGCCCTGTTGTCTGACGCCTGGTTCAGACTCACGCAGGATCTGCTAACACTTTTAGCCTCTAGAAGAGCCATCAAGTCTAGTCCTCCATTACCTCTTGTAGCATCAAAGTACCCCCCCGACTTTCTTAGCACTTAGTAGTCAAGCCCGCGTCTCTTACAAGTAGAAGCCAGTCATATTCTTGGTAGGCTTATGCACAACATAAAGGGCTCTTTTAGCAGAGGGAGTGGAAAACACAGACCAGCTTTTGACAATCATTGCTAATAAGACTACCTTCAACCCAGCAGTTCCAAAGAATACTTGCTGCCTATAAAGAAAATGATCTTCCCTCAATGCAACAGGGAAGGCCATCGCAATATATGATTGTATTCTTGTTGCTAGGGATGATGTATTGGAGCAGGATTTATGGGCCTAGACTTTCCTTTCAAGACTGACTTTTATTGGCTTGGCTCTTTAAGAGAAGTTCTCTGTCATTTACCGGAGGCTAAGAGTATGATGCAAAATCCTAATTTCTGAAGTGGAAAACAATGAGGCAGGCTGCCTAGCATGGGGATCTTAGCATCACCCAAGGGAACATCTATGAGAGGCAGCTGGGCTAAGGTGGAAAAGCTCTATTTTAGGAGGGAGAAAAATAGAAAGTTAGTCACTTAGTAGCTATCTAATGTGAAACATTGCTTAACTTCAACCAACCTTGAATTCTCATCTATAAGATGGATGCATTTTTCCTACATTTGTAGTAACAAATAGTTAATTTTATGTGAATGTTCTTTAGAAATATTTCTATAACGACATCGCCATTATACCACTCTATTATTTAAAATGATAAAACACATATACTGAGGAAGTAGCAAAACTTTTGAAGATTAGAAAAAATAAACTATTGGGATCTTTGTGCACATACCATAGACTTAGTATTATATAAAGTCAAGTTGGGGCTGAGAGAGATGCTTAGCAGTTGAGAGCGCCGAGCTTGCTCTTTGCCAGAGGACCCGGGGTCGATCCCCAGCACCCCACATGAGCGGCCGAAGAGACCTGTCTGGAAAACTCCAATATCCAGGAGACATCAGTTCCAAGGGGGATCCGAGATCCCTCTTCTGACCGACGCGCATTGCACGACACGGGTGCACAGACTTGCAGTGAGAAGTACATTCATACACATAGAAAGAAATCAAATTAATAAAAAAAATAAGTCAAGTTTGAAGCCGGGCATGGTGGCGCACACCTTTCATTCGCACCCTCAGGAGGCAGAGGCAGGCGGATCTTTGAGGTTCAAGGCCAATCCTGGTCTCCGATGAGTTCCAGGACAGTGGTGGGGCTACAGGGAGGCCCTGTCTCGAAAAGACAAAAAAAAAAAAAAAAAACAAACAAAAAAGTCAGTTTGAAAAAGTTCTCATTTCTACGAAATCTTAATTTTTCTAAAAATTCTTTCTTACCCCTAAGGTAATCCTAATTTAAACTTTGTGTTTATTCTTTCTTACTCTGCATTCTTCCCAAAGGGTTATTGGTTATACATGTTCGTGGGTTTTTTTTTGTTCTTTTCGAGGACAAGGTCTCCCTGTAGTCCCAGCTTGTCCTGGAAACTCACTCTGTAGACCAGGCTGGCCTTGAACTCACAAAGATCCGCCTGCCTCTGCCTCCCAAGTGCTAGGATCAAAGGCGTGCGGCACCACGCCCCGGCATGTTCCTGTTCTTGAGGGTTCCCTTTTTCCTTTTTTTCTTCTCCCCTCCCCTCCCCTCCCCTTTTTTCTTTTCTTTTTTTTTTTTGTATTTTTGAGACGGGGTCTCCCTGTAGCCCCATCTGGTCTGGAACTCACTATGTAGACTAGACTGGCCCTGAACTCACAGAGATCTGCCTGCCTCTGCCTCCCGAGTGCTGGGATCAAAGGTGTGCGCCACCACACCTGGCTCAGTTTTTTGTTTCTAATTCATAGTTAAACTGGTATAGCAGGCCTGTGTGGAATGAAGAGAGGCCTTTCAACTTAAAGAATGCTATATCTACACACACACACACACACACACACACACACACACACATGACTTATAAGGCAATTGTATTGTGCTGTGGATTAAGCAGAAACATTTATTTTAAAATTACTAGAGAGGGGCTGGAGAGATGTCTCAGCAGTCAAGAACACTTACAGCTCTTGCAGAGGACCCAGGTTCAGTTCCCAGCATCCACATGGCAACTCACAACCATCTGTAACTCCAGTTCGAAGGGATCTGATACCCTCCCCTGGCTTCTGTGGGGACCAGGCATGCCCATGGTGCACATACATACATGTGGGCAAAACCCTCACACACGTTTAAATTCGCAGAGATGCTCACTGTTAAGCTATATTGCAGAACTGACTCACAGGCAGTGGCGCCATCTGGAGTCAGCTTTCTCTGCTGCACTACAGGGCCTCTGAGGACAGGAACCTGGACTAAGTACTGAGCATGCAGAGCAGGGCTGGCCCTCCACAGGTGTCAGGATCACGCACAAGGAGGTGCTGTGCATATATTTGCATATGTAAAGTTTTCAATATAATATTAGTGAGAAAAAAGTTTCAGAGTTGAATACAGAATATATTCTAGCTGAGCGTGGTGGTGCACACCTTTAATCCCAGCCCTCAAGAGGCAGAGGCAGGCAGATCTCTGAGATGGAAGCCAGACTAGTCTACACAGTGAGATATTATCTCAGAAGAAAGGACTCTATCCATGTGCAAAATAACAATGACAGCATTTAAGAGGCTGGCTAGCAAAGGACAATTCATTTGTTTTTATGAATGTTTACTTTTCTAAAATTTTTTTATTTTTGAGATAGTCTCTCCCTTTAGTCCCAGCTGGCCTGGGATTCACTCTGTAGACCAAGTTGGCCTTGAACTCACAGAGATCCTCCTGCCTTTGCCTCCCAAGTGCTGGGATTAAAGGTGCATACCACCACACAAAGCCACTTTTTTTAATGAACTGAAAATCCCAAATGATATGGATTTGTTTTAGTTTCCATGATTGCTATAAATCTAAATGGAGAGGCTGGAGAGATGGCTCAGTGGTTAACAGCACCGACTGCTCTTGCAGAGGACATGGGTTCGATTCCCAGCACCCACATGCTGGCTGAGAACCATCTTTAATTCCAGTTCCAGGGGAATCCAACGCCCTCTCTGACCGCCATGGCATTCACGACACAGATGCANTTGTATTGTGCTGTGGATTAAGCAGAAACATTTATTTTAAAATTACTAGAGAGGGGCTGGAGAGATGTCTCAGCAGTCAAGAACACTTACAGCTCTTGCAGAGGACCCAGGTTCAGTTCCCAGCATCCACATGGCAACTCACAACCATCTGTAACTCCAGTTCGAAGGGATCTGATACCCTCCCCTGGCTTCTGTGGGGACCAGGCATGCCCATGGTGCACATACATACACGTGGGCAAAACCCTCACACACGTTTAAATTCGCAGAGACGCTCACTGTTAAGCTATATTGCAGAACTGACTCACAGGCAGTGGCGCCATCTGGAGTCAGCTTTCTCTGCTGCACTACAGGGCCTCTGAGGACAGGAACCTGGACTAAGTACTGAGCATGCAGAGCAGGGCTGGCCCTCCACAGGTGTCAGGATCACGCACAAGGAGGTGCTGTGCATATATTTGCATATGTAAAGTTTACAATATAATATTAGTGAGAAAAAAGTTTCAGAGTTGAATACAGAATATATTCTAGCTGAGCGTGGTGGTGCACACCTTTAATCCCAGCCCTCAAGAGGCAGAGGCAGGCAGATCTCTGAGATGGAAGCCAGACTAGTCTACACAGTGAGATATTATCTCAGAAGAAAGGACTCTATCCATGTGCAAAATAACAATGACAGCATTTAAGAGGCTGGCTAGCAAAGGACAATTCATTTGTTTTTATGAATGTTTACTTTTCTAAAATTTTTTTATTTTTGAGACAGTCTCTCCCTTTAGTCCCAGCTGGCCTGGGATTCACTCTGTAGACCAAGTTGGCCTTGAACTCACAGAGATCCTCCTGCCTTTGCCTCCCAAGTGCTGGGATTAAAGGTGCATACCACCACACAAAGCCACTTTTTTTAATGAACTGAAAATCCCAAATGATATGGATTTGTTTTAGTTTCCATGATTGCTATAAATCTAAATGGAGAGGCTGGAGAGATGGCTCAGTGGTTAACAGCACCGACTGCTCTTGCAGAGGACATGGGTTCGATTCCCAGCACCCACATGCTGGCTGAGAACCATCTTTAATTCCAGTTCCAGGGGAATCCAACGCCCTCTCTGACCGCCATGGCATTCACGACACAGATGCATCAACCTACATGCAGACAGTACACTCATACACATAAATAATAAATTAGAAATCTAAATGGACACTCTATTATAGGACTTAGTGCTCATTAATACACTGGCTCATCACGAGACTAAGAATTATTTATCAGAAGAGCCCTGTCCCTGCTCTACTGACCTCCCATAGGGCAGGGCTCTGTCCTCCATGTCCTTGTGATACCCTAAGCACAGTGGTACGAACTGAGCAGACGTGAGACATGCACCCTAAGATGCCCACTTCTCCCCTTTTCATTCCTATGGCTCCTCTGATTTCCTTGGAGGCTTTGAGCTTTGGGGGCACTCAGGAGCTGTGACTAGACTCACCGTGACCCTTTCACGTGCTTATGAATGAAGTCAGCATGAAAACGTGGGACCAGAGGATCCCTCTCCCCATGCACGATCAGGGTGGGACACTGGACCAGGGGCAGCAGGTGTCGACAGATGTTACCTGAGAGACAAAAAGCATAGGACTTTCCCTTAGCACAGCCATCCTGCAGGGAAAGCGGAAACAGAACATGCAGACAGGCTGCTACACTCTGGGCTTCAGGGCTTCCCGAAAGCCCACATGCTCAAGGCTTGGTCCCCAGAGATGTGCCATTAGAAAGTGGTAGAACCTTCAGGGGATGGGGCCTTGTGGGATGTCCTGAGTCACTGGGAGCGTGCACCTGAAGGGGACTGTGCAAGCCCATCCTGTCTTCTTTCCTCTGCTTTCTGACTATGCTGGAAGCATCTCTGCTCCACCATGTGCTCTCACCACAAGGTGCTGCCTCCCAGAGACACACAGCGATGCAGGCACTTGCTCGTGGACTGAAACTTCTAAAATTCAAAGCCAAAGTAAGCCTTGTCTATTACTTTACATGTTTTGTGAAGATGTCAGAAAGCTAACACACATGCCCCTCTTTGCATCTTCCCTGTCTGTGGAAGCCAGTTTGATCTGGGGTTGCTTCCAGCTCTGACATTCTTGGGGGTCTCCTATGTTCTGTGCTACATTTGTCTGTTTCTATGAAACTCTATACGTATTGGTAAATAAGCAGCTTTTCCTGACTCAATTTCCTGACTTCATTATTCATGTAAAATGGTAGATAGAAAAATCGGACAAAGAAAAACCTGCAATTCTTATATAACAAAGGGAAGACCTCTCATTCACGTGGAAGACTGCTGGCAACAGGAAACCCTTTCCCTTGACATCAGGTCACAAATGGCAGATGTGTCCAGCCAGTCCCAAAGGCACATGGACCTCACAGTGAAGTCTGTCCGTATGAGGGACATAAGCTGCTGTTCACTCCTTGAGCCTTGGAGACCCTCCTGTCGACCACAGCTCTGAGCTATCGAGTTCTGTCCCAGCTGAGAGAACTTCTGAGGTGATGATGGGCAACTTGGCCTTTGGTGCCAGCTCCTGCCTCCAAGACCCTGGTGGCTCCTCACCAGCTCGAGCTTCAGTCTCAAGCAGGAATAATCACAGTTCCCTGTGGTGGTTATGAGTCTACACATGTAGACAGCCATATTGAAGGCTCTGGGTAGCCATGCAGCTGTCTCCTTCTTGTGCTCCCCTCCCACCTCCATATTCAAAGGAAGGGGCTGCAGCATGGCTGGAGTCCACGTGAGGCTGCCCATCAGGCACCAGCCTCTGCCCTCTTCAGCCAGGGGTCGCTGGTCATCAAAGGAGAGGCAGGGCTAGTTGACTGGAGAAGTACTGCTCTGGTCTCTGAAGGTCCCCTCTCCTGTCACTGGGCACACATCTGCCAGCTGTATAATCAAGTGACACTGATGACCGCCTGGCCCATCAGCACCCTCTGTGGCAGGACTTAAATTACACATCTTAACTGATTCAATACATACAAACATTTGTAAATTGTGATTTGTTAATCATGAATGAGTGTTTTTAATATAAAAAGCACTCATTCAAGATTAACTATCTGTGATACTATACCAGAGCTGAATGTGTATCATTTCACTTAGTCCCCACAAGAACTTTATGAAGGAAGCAGTAGTACATTTCTGAGCAGCGCAGTCACCACCCAAAACTACCCTGACAGCAAGCCAAGCAGTGCAGCCAGTCCGCTCGGGACCACAGGTCTGTAAACTGGAGCACAGTTATGAAAAGGTTCCTGCCAGATGAGTAAGTACAGAGGGAGGTGAGTATTAAGTCCTGCTGTGCGATGACTCTCACACTGGCTCCTCTACATCGGCATGTGATTCTGAACCGCTGATCAGCTCTACTTCTATCATGGGTCTGCTATCTTTGCATCGCCTTCTCCAAAGCACCAACATTTACATTTCACAGTGTATTGTCTTTCATGGAAACCTGCTTTACTTTGTTTAATGTAATTTTTATTTTAAGGCACAGAGAAACACATTTTTTTTTGTCTTTTTTGAGACAGGGTCTCCATGTAGCCCCAGCTGGCCTAAAACTCGCTATGTAGACCAGGCTGGCTTTGAACTCACAGAGATCTGCCTGCCTCTGCCTCTGCCTCTGCCTCTGGAGTGCTGGGATTAAAGGCATGTGCTACCACTCCTGGCTGGAAAGCATGTTTTAAGGACCTGTTATTGTGGGTGGATACTGAATTTCAACAGGATCACTATAAGGCTCTTTTGAGCTTAAACCAGATGTGTAATATTTCTAAAAGTCCCTTTCATTTAAAAAACTTTGGCATGACAGATGATTCCTGCTGTAGACGATAACCTAGCAGATTAAACCCACCCTTTAGACACAAGTATTTTTACAATAGAGTTTGTAAACACACAGGCTTAAAGCTTGTTTCTATCACCTTCCAGCTGTATGGGGGGAAAAATCACTCTATTTTTTTAAAAACGGTCATGTGACTGTTCTACCTAGAACAGTCAATTGGCTACATGCAGAAGCACCTTGAAAAGTAACATGCACTTGTAAATATAAAGTATTACTAGAAACTGACTTATTGATTACTGGTCCTCTTTTACAGTAACACTACTCTATTTCATTAAAACTTAGTATTTTTTATTTTATTTATTTATTATTTTTACAAAGGGATTCTTGTAAATGAGTTCTAAAGCCAGTAGACACAAGTATTTTGTAACTGAATGTCTCTAAGCTGAAATCTTAGCTACTCTAAGCAATTGCAAAAAAAAAAAAAACTAAACTAAAAAAAAAAGAAAAAAAAGAAATAAAAGAAAAAGGGAAAGAGAAAAGGAAAATGGAAAATAGGTTCTAAACAGCTTGCTAGAGCTAAGATCTGAATTGTCCTCCAGAGGCCCGTACGTTGGAGGCACGTGAGTGGTGCTGTAGGAACTGTGCAAGCTTTAGGAAGTGAGGCCTGATGGGAGGTCTGCAGGTCACGGATGCAGGCTCTTGGAGGAGACAGGGCACTCTAGTCCAGTCCTCTTTCTCTTTCACTTTTTGTCCACGAGGTAAATGGTTTTGCCTGGCCAAGGGCTCCAGCTAGCATATGCTACGCTACCCAGCCTGAAATGGAACGCAGTGGGACTTCCTAGTCATGGCTCAAAACCTCCGGTACTGTGAGTCAATTATTAACTTGATTATCTCAGATATCTGTAACAGTAACAGAAAGCTGACAAACACACAGCTATAGAAAAATGCTTTAGGGCTGGAGAGATGGCCTAGCGGTTAAGAGCACCAACTGCTCTTGCAGAGGACCTGGGTTCGATCCTCAGCACCTACATGGCAGTTGAGAACCGTCTTTAACTCCAGTTCCAGGGGAATCCGACGCCCTCTTCTGACCTCCGAGGCATTGCACAACACGGGTGCACAGACCTACATGCAGACAGTACATTCATACACATAAAAAATAAAAAAATTAAAAAAAAATGCTTTAGTTTGAATTTGTCTCAACTATGTTAATTCTTATGGGAAATCTTGTTACTTTTTCACCTAGATAAAGGGAGATATTTGTTCATAGCTAATGTTACGTATCTTGGTTATGAAGATGGAAGAGTTGAGAGGTCTCTTTCCCACACTGACTTTGCTGGGGTTGAAGGTCATGGCAGAACCGGCATATTTTGTTCTAGAAACAAGCTGAGTACTGGGTAGAGCCATCAAGATAAGCAAAAAAGGAAAGCACTGTCTATGCTTTCTTTCTAGTCACCTCTTCCAGAATTAGGAAGTAGAAACAAAAGCTTCTGGAGAACAAATCTGTGTCATAACACACAATAAAGGCTGGGGGGGGGGGGGGGGGGCTGTTAAAGTCCCAACAACATGACCTTCAGTCACACAGTCCTGCCTTGTTTAAGACTGATTTATTACACAGGGACCTGGACTGTATACAACAACCAATGTTTCTGTTCACATATCAGGGTGTGAGGAGAATGGATGGGTTCGTTCAGCACAGATGAATGCTGGGACATCAGGGGAGCAACCCAAGCATCCCTCGCAATCAGCAAAGGAGCCATGAAATAGTCCATGCAACCTACCATCTGGCAGATGCTTAAACTGGTTTATGCCGTCCACCCACTTCTCACAGGTTTTGGCAAAGTAGTCATACCCGTACAGGGCCTCCAGGGGCTTCCTTGTCTTCTCACTCCATTTAGAAACATCTCGGATGCCTGCAAAACAGAAGTGTGGACACACATGGGTTCAGTCTCATCCTAAGGTGTTATTTTGAAGTATCCTGAGCCCAGAGCACCTCAGGGCCCCGTGCTCACTGCCCCATCTGCTGGAAGTGCTTCCCCAGCACCTGAGTGGCTCATTCCTCACGTTCTCTAGGTCTGCTAAGATTTAGGGAGGTCTCCCCAACCATCCTCCATCTCCTCTGCTTAGCACTGCTTGGCAGGACTTTCTGCATTCATGGCTGAGTTTCCACTGTCCCTTGGGCTGTGTGCCCAGTGCAAGGTTTTTGCTTTGTGCCCTGCTATACATTAGGCCCTAGTTAGTGTCTCTCACAGTATAACAAGGTAAATCTTTAGTGAGCAAATGAAATCAAATCTTTGCAGAAGACTTTCTGTTAAAGGTATAAAAGGAAACATTCTTCTAATTGGTATCACATTGCAGTCATCTCTTGGTATCCAGAGGGATTGTTTCCAGGAAGCTCTGTGGACTCCAAACTCTGTGGATCCTCCGGCCTATTATATAAAATGGCAGAGAATTTGCATAGAGCTGATCCATGTCCTCCCAAATATTTAAACAATTTCTTCATTATTTAGTACATCTCATGAAATTTAAATTTTTTTTTTTTTTGGTCTTTTCGAGACAGGGTCTCCCTGTAGCCCCAGCTGACCTGGAACTCACTCTGTAGACCAGGATGGCCTTGAACTCACAAAGATCCGCCTGCCTCTGCCTCCCAAGTGCTAGGATTAAAGGCGTGCACCACCACGCCCGGCGAAATTTAAATGTTTTATAAGTACTATATTATATTGTTCAGGGAAATCATGACCCAAAAGTCTGAACCTGTTTCATGTTCATTCAGTGCAGACATAATTTATTCCTCAAATACTTTCAAACATGGTTGCTGTGATCCACCGGGATGGATGTTTATAGAAGAGTTTCTTTTTTATAGGACTGACTTTTATAAAATGGACATAATTTGAAGTAATAACTTCTAATTAATCTTGAAAATTCACTGAACTAAAAAAAAAAAGAAAATTCACTGAACTACATGCTCTGGTGACCTCAAGTTGCTACCCCACCCAAAAAGATAAGGAATGAATGTGGGTATGCTTGATAGTAAATGTATCAGAGCTCCAAAAGGCAGCATGCACCCATCTTCAATGAAAACATGAAGACTGAGAAAGAAGGCTTGGCATTACGTATGAGATATTCTAGAACTCAGGATGAAAAGGCAAGATTGTCTTGATAAGGGTAGACTCAAGCTTGTACTTCCCCGACTGAAGCTGGAGAAATTGTTTTGAATAAAATTATGAGTGAGGCCTGACTCAGACACAGTTCCAAGGCATAGTTCTAAGAGACATCTGGGGGAATGAATGGATGTCCTCTGATTTGGACCCTCTTTTAAAAACTTAAGAGTCAGGCTGTTTTATTCAGGCATTAACTCTACTGTGGTATGGTAATGCCACAATTTTTCTGGTTCAGTGAGAAACAATTAACTGTAAATTCTTCCACTGGAGAAACAGGGCTAACTACCAACTCCGAACTATATTATAGATGATTAAGTGGTAGGAAACAATAGCTAAAATGTACCTTTAAAAGAAAGCAGGGAATGTGATTTACTTAGCTTGATCTTTTCCATATTTCCCTAAACACTGTCATCAAGACTCTAGTGCTCCTGAACATGTTAAATGTTCTTAGGAAAGCTTTCAGCACAGTGCCTTTGCCGAAGGACTTCAACAAGAAGCTGGCACTGATAGCATGCACTGACATCAGATGATCCTCTCCGTAGAGCTGGAAACAGCCAAATGTAGTGGGAAAATGTGGTTTACAGCTGCGGCTGCCCTTTGAAGAGGAGACCTCTACCTCTGCAGACTGCTTTAGATATTCAGAGGGAAGCCGGAGGCCGGAAAGGCTGAGCTGCAGCATATAATAGGAACCAAGCATAAACCAGTTAAGGAGAGAAGAAGCAGGCTTAAAATCAAGAGTGGGGTGGGGCCTTCAGCAAAAGAAAAAGAGTAGGACATGGAGGGTATTGGAAAGTAACTCAGTCAAAGCTTCTGTGCCAGGGGCTTGGAGCAGGAAGTTCTGTGGTGAATCACATGCATGTGTGAGGCCTGTGTTCAATCCCCAGCACCTCTCCCATCACCCAAAACATAAATTCCATCTGAATACTTGCACTCTGGGCTGCCTGGCAGATTACTCTGTGAAAGGCCATCTTGCAGTAGAACAAGTAGAGCTTTCATACAATATAATCCTTTAAAAAATATTACGCGTGTGTGTGTGTGTGTGTGTGTGTGTGTATGTGTGTGTATGTGTGTGTATGTGTGTAGGAGTTGCCTGTTCATGTACATGTGCATATGAAGTCCAAGGAACCTCAGGTGTTGCTCCTCCTCAGGCACTGTCCACCTGATTTCTGGACTTAGCGGTTAGGTTAGGCTGGTTGGTCAGAGATCGTCCTGTCTCTGCTTCCTTGGCATTAAGACTATGAATATGTACCACCATACTTGTTTTTGACACAGGGTTTCACTAGGTAGCACAGGGTGGCCTGGACCTTGCTATGTAGTCCAGACTGTCCTCAAACTCACAGAAATCCACCTGCCTCTGCCTCCCAAGCACTGGGATTAAAGGTATGTGCCACCACACCTGGCACCTCACACATAACTTTTTAAATGAATGCTGGGAATAAAAGTCAAGCTCTCCTGCTTGTGTGGGAAGCACTTTAGCAACTAAGCTGTCTCCCCAGACCCATAAAATTAAATTCCCATGCCTTAATGGAATCATAATGGTGAACAGAAACTAAGTAACTAATGAATGTGTATGAGTCCACAGGAGAGAAAGGAAACAGGGACAACAGAGAGGAGGCTGGAGGGAGGGAGGCTCTGGGCAGGGCCTCTCTGGGCAGCAGCCATCAACAAGGGGAGGCCAAGGCAGATCTGAGGCCATGCTCACTAGTTCCTGTTTTCAGATAAGAATGGCCTCCGTCACTGGTGGTTTCTTTGCACCTGACAGTCAGCAGTTTATTTGTGGGCTTTTACACAGAAGATGGGAGACCTCCAGATGCTGGAGATAAGCCAGTTGTCCATGTGTCAATGAGCACACAAATCTGATGGCCAGATTTTCCCAGTAGCATCCATGAATACAACACAGGAACAACACCAAGACACCACAGCCACAAGCAGCACCAGGAGTGGATCTTAGTGATGTGATGAAGCGAAAAGAGCCAGTCAGGAAGACAATGCATAGTAGGAAGTCATCTTTGCAAGGCCCTGTGACAAATCTATCCTGCTTGGGAATACAGGTGTATGTGACAAAAGCACAGGAGGCTTGGAAGAGCTCTAGGAAGCCAAGGTATGCTGGGTGGAAGCCTGAGGATATAGTCATAGTACAGCAGTATCAGGCTTATGGGTGTCATAGTTCATGGATGTCACAAGGGTGGAATTATAACTACCAAATATTATATTAGAATTCCTTCAAAAACCAATGAATAAAAATGAGTTTCTTGTGAGACTCAATTTGGCTGGTATTCAGCACAGTCCTTCTTGGTGAAACATAGTCTGATGTGGGACAGCAGGAGATCCTTTTAATAAATCTAAATTAGCTAAAGCAGATGTTCAGAATGAGAGGTGTTTACAGGAATGTCAGATCTGGGACAAGGCTTCAGCATCTCAGAGGAAGAAACATCAAACTCAGGGTAGGGCAACCCAGCCATCACTGCGGGAAACCAGAGGTCATAAAAGCAGTGCTTGAAGCCGGGCGTGGTGGCGCACGCCTTTAATCCCAGCACTTGGGAGGCAGAGGCAGGCGGATCTTTGTGAGTTCAAGGCAGCCTGGTCTACACAGTGAGTTCCAGGACAGCTGGGGCTACAGAAAGACCCTGTCTTGAAAAGACCAAAAAACAACAACAACAAAAAAAACCCAACAACAACAACAAAAAAGCAGTGCTTGAGAGCCCAGGCTTGGAAATCGGCCTGCCGATGTGTGAGTCTGGGCTCCTGCACTTACTGCTCTGTGAAACAGCAAGTTACTCAGCCTCTCTGGGCTAGTTTCCTACTCAGAAAATAATAACTATATAATACTCTAGATAAAGAGTAAACCAATATATAAAATTTGGGACGAGGGAAACTTAGGCTAAAATCCGAATCAAAGTTCTTTCCTGAGAGATCAAAGGACAGTATATCAAAGGACATAGACAACAGTGCCTGGTGTGTGACACACTCACAAGTAGTCTTTGTGTTTATATGTTTACTTCTGTTAATTTATTTCAAGAGGAAGCCATTTGTGTCTCAAAGAATAATAATTACCAAAAATCAGTAATTATGCTTCACAGTCAAGTGCCCAAAATAACTAGCTGAATCAAACTGTTGATTCAAAACAGAAATCATTTCTAAAAGAAATGGATATATTCTCCCTTTTGGGGCAGATAATCTGTGCTAAACACTGGCACTGCAGTGAAAACTTCTTCGCTTCTCACAAATTAAGAAAAAATCTAGTAAATACTATTGCTTTCTGCCATGTGTCTTTTTATGCCAATATAAACTTGGAAGAGATACAGTCTTTGCCTTTAAGAGCCTTCCAGTCCAGTCCAGAGATTGTAAATAGCAGCAATGGTACAGCAGCTGCCACCTTCCATGGGAAATACCTGTCAAATCCAGTGTCTTGAAACCGTGCATTTTATACTTATATGTGTTTTCTCCTATACTTCCCCCTCTGATAATAACATTTAATTTATTAAGAGATTAATAACAACTAACAATAAAAGAGAACACCCATAACAACCCATTGTGATACAACTGCTAGCATCACTAGTCATAAAAGCCCACAGCACATGCAGCCACAGCCACAGGTTGACAGTGGATCTGCTAACAATGACAGCTACTGAGAACCAACAGGCAGACAGCATAGCCAGTGGGAACGCACTGGGCAAAGGATGGCTTGCGTTCTGGGCAGGATGTAGTACCATTTGCAACAGAATGAGAGGCCAGCATTCTACTTGCACTGGTTCACAATTTAAAATGTAAGGATTGTCTACTTCTGGAATTTTCCATTTCAGACAATAGCTGACTGAAGCTCCAGAAAATAAAGCTAAGATAATAAGGGTTGCACTCCAGTATGAACCCAGTGTGCACTGTGCTCCAGTGTGAATAGTTTACCGAGGTAAGAAATTTAGCAAGAGGAATGGGGTCAAGAGGAAAGACCATGACTTCAATTTTTTTAGACATGCCAAATTTGAGGCACCTGTAGGGCATCTAAATAAGAAAAAAAATCAAATAAAAAGTCAAATATCTGGGTCTTAGAAGTTAGGCAGCGACAAGGGCAGACACAGAGAAAAGAGCTGCGTATGGTGGAGCGCACCTGTAAGCTCAGCAACCGGGAAGGTGAAGGCAGAGCCCAGGTGTTTGAGGACAGCCTGGGCACCATACTGAGATGCTGTCCTTAAAGCAGTGGTGGTAGGGCTGGTGGGACAGTTCAGTCAGTATAGGGCTTGCTACACAAACATGGAGTTTGATTTTAGGAACCCATGTTGAAAAGGGAGACACAGGGCACATGCTGGTAACCAGGGGGGAAGAAGCAGGGGCACACGGTGGTACCCAGGGGTTGAAGAAGCAGAGGCACACGGTGGTACCCAGGGGTTGGGGAAGCAGGGGCACACGGTGGTACCCAGGGGTTGGGGAAGCAGGGGCACACGGTGGTACCCAGGGGTTGGGGAAGCAGGGGCACATGGTGGTACCCAGGGGTTGGGGAAGCAGGGGTACATGGTGGTACCCAGGGGTTGAAGAAGCAGAGGCACACGGTGGTACCCAGGGGTTGGGGAAGCAGGGGCACATGGTGGTACCCAGGGGTTGGGGAAGCAGGGGCACATGGTGGTACCCAGGGGTTGGGGAAGCAGGGGCACATGGTGGTTGGTACCCAGGGGTTGGGGAAGCAGGGGCACATGGTGGTACCCAGGGGTTGGGGAAGCAGGGGCACACAGTGGTACCCAGGTGTTGTGGAAGCAGGGGCACATGGTGGTTGGTACCCAGGGGTAGGGGCACATGGTGGTACCCAGTATTGTAGAAGCAGGGGCACATGGTGGTACCCAGTACTGTGGAAGCAGGGGCACACAGTGGTTGGTACCCAGGGGTTGGGGAAGCAGGGGCACAATGTGGTACCCAGGGGTTGGGGAAGTAGGGGCACATGGTGGTACCCAGTATTGTAGAAGCAGGGGCACATGGTGGTACCCAGGTGGTAGGGGCACATGTTGGTACGGTTGGAAGCAGGGGCACATGGTGGTACCCAGTACTGTGGAAGCAGGGGCACACAGTGGTTGGTACCCAGGGGTTGGGGAAGCAGGGGCACATAGTGGTTGGTACCCAGGGGTTGGGGAAGTAGGGGCACATGGTGGTACCCAGGTATTGTGGAAGCAGGGGCACATGGTGGTACCCAGGGGTTGGGGAAGCAGAGGCACATGATGGTACCCAGGTGTTGGGGAAGCAGGGGCACATGGTGGTACCCAGGGGTTGGGGAAGCAGAGGCACATGATGGTACCCAGGTGTTGGGAAAGCAGGGGCACATGGTGGTACCCAGGGGTTGGGGAAGCAGAGGCACATGATGGTACCCAGGTGTTGGGGAAGCAGAGGCACATGGTGGTACCCAGGTGTTGGGGAAGCAGGGGCACACAGTGGTACCCAGGTATTGTGGAAGCAGGGGCACATGGTGGTACCCAGGTGTTGGGGAAGCAGGGGCACATGGTGGTACCCAGGGGTTGGGGAAGCAGGGGCACACAGTGGTACCCAGGTGTTGGGGAAGCAGGGGCACATGGTGGTACCCAGGGGTTGAGGAAGCAGGGGCAGGCAGATGTCTGGGGCTTGCTGGATTCAGTGAAAGATCCTGTCTCAAAAACAAGGTAGATGGTTCCAGAGGAATGGCACCTAACAGATGACTTCTGACCTCCCCATGTACACACACATACATGTGCACTTGCACACACATATATGTGCACATGCAAATTTCAAGTAAGAAGGAGATCAGAAACTTTGTAGGTAAATGGCTGGAGCTAGAAGATCTCATGCTGAGTGAAGTAACGCAGTCCCAGAAAAACAAACGATGAATGGTATCCCTCATCTGTGGATGCTAGTGCCAATTACCTAAATTGTAAGGCAAACTGGACAACGTTAATGTGATTTGAAAACAACTGGCTCTCTTATATTGTAAATCCCTAAAAAAATAAACAAATAGGCTTTGGCTCAGGAGCCATAGTGAGGTCCGTGTGTTTGGGCTCAGGTTCCGGACTTGCTGATAAGACACCACTGGAGCAGCCCAACACGCTCCAAGCAGGTAAAACTTAAAACAGATTGACTCTCAGGGTGCCGGACAATTGATTCGCTGGTTTGTGGCAGAGGGGCTGGTGGCCAGTGGGCCTAGGTCTGAGCCCTAAGCCCTTGCAGGGTGTGGCTGCCAGGGCTGGGTCACCCTCCCCCCTTGCAGCCGGAAGCGGCTCTGTCTCTGGTGCCATAGTGAGGTGGAGTGTTTGGGGCTCAGGTTCTGGACTTGCTGGCTAGGATCACGTGGAGTGTGGAGAGGAGCCTGGTGCAGCTCCAGACAGGTACTGGGGCCTGGGCTAAGTCAGGCAACAGCCCCCCCCCCCAAACTAGAATTGAGGAGAGAGTATCCAAGTGGATTTTTTTGGAGAACCCTCAGAACAGGAAAAGAAGAGTGACTTAGACTTCCAATATATAAACAAAAGTGAAAGCCTAAAACCTAGACAGGCCAACACTCCATGAAGAAGGAGGGGGGAAAAAAGCATCGGAAGGAGGCAAGCAAAACAAAACAAGCCTTCAGCCTTCAACACAGTGAAAAGGCATTGTGATTTGAATCACAAAAGGGAAACCCACATGCCAGGGACAAGATGAAGGGACAACATGGGAAAGGTGCAGGATAATTCTGCACCAAGCTCTAACAACCCTGTAGGAGATAGCTACAATGGATCCCCCTGGAGGTGACCCCAGAAACGGATCTTAGAGGATTGCAGACCTATGCAGAGAAATTAAAGAAAATAAAGAATTCAGAGAACTAAAGAGAGAAAATGAAAAAACTCAAAAAGCACCTAGAGGGATACAATGACAAACTTCAGAAGAACTAAAGAAGGGATTGACAAACTCCAGAAAGAACTACGAGGGAGAAAAAAAAAAAAAAAAAACTCCTAACGGAAGTTCAGAAAACACTGAACAAAGAAAGACCAACCAACAAAGTAGGAAGCACCAAGAAGAGCATGAGAATCTCAAAAAGGAAATGGATTATTACTAAAATCATAGGATTGAAATGAAAAAGGGAAATTAGAACACTAATCCAATCAAGAAGAAAGGAAAGAGAGAAAAAGCCTCAGAAAAAGAATGAGACGGCAGAACAAAGAATATCATGATCTGGAAGATTAACACAGAGCAACAAAAAAGCTCAAATAAAGAATAATGAAAAGTTTAAAATACACAAAATGTGGAACAATCCCGGGAACCGTGGGGACAACTATGAAAAGTATCCAAACCTCCACATCATGAGGACATAGAGGGAAGAAGAAGGAATCTCAAGAGATAGTATTGATCAGATCTTCAACAGAATAATAGATGGAAAAATTCCCCAAACTAAAAAATTAGACAAACCCATATAAATGCACGCACATAGGGACTCAAATGACAGGACCAGAAAAGAATCCCCCATGCCATATCATAGTTTAAACACTAGAGGTGCCCAAAACCAAAGACAAAATTCTGAAGGCTAACAAAGAAAAACAAGTCACATACAAAGGGGAACAACCATCAGAATTAACAACTGAACTTCTTGGCACAAACCATGAAATCAGAAAGAACATGAACAAAGCATTTCCCAGATGTTAAAGGACTATGGATGCTAACCCAGAATACTTTACCCAGCAAAAAACGTCGATTACAGTTGAAAGAGAGAAAAAAATCTTTCCATGCATACAAATAAGGATGAGAATTTTAGGATACATGTCCGAAAACCAACTCTTCAGAAAATACTTGAAGCAATTCAAAGGGCAGGAAGGTAGGCAGATAACTTATCCTCAAGCACTTAGGAAAAAAAACTAATAAAAACATACCATAGGAGTCAATCGAGAACAAAGCCAAATGGATACACAAAATGAACAACAAACATCATTCAATATAAAAAAAAAAAAACTAAAAGATGGCCTAAACTCCCCAATCAAAAGATTTGACTGGGAGAATGGATTAGGAAAAAAAACCCCATCTACATATGCTGTCTACAAGAACCCTATCTCAATTCAAGGATAGGCACAATCTTAGTAGATAGAAATGAAGGTATTCAACAAAATGAAAAAAAAAAAAAAATTCGGTACAAAAAGAAAGGCAAGGTGTTGCTATTCTAATATCAGAAAAATAGATTTCAAAGCAAAAGAAATCAAAAGAGACAAAGAGGGCCATTACATCTTTATTAAGGAACAACTGACGATGAAGATCTCAACAATCATGGCAATATATATGCACAAATGCCGGTCGCACCAAACTTTTATAAAGACATCTTCAGGATCTCAAGGCATCAGGAATTAACCCCAGCACACTACATATAGGGGCTTCAATACCCCATAAGTCCTTTAGACAGATCACAACAAAAAGGATAAACAGAGAAGACATTGAATCTGACAATGATTACAATACCCAAATGGACCCTCAACAGGACATCTATCGAATATTTCACCCAAACACCAGAGAAATACACCTTCTACTCAAGCACCCCACAGAATATTCTCCAAAATAGACCATATCTGGGACCACAGGAAAAAACTCAACAAAATACAAATATTGAAATAAATTACATGCATTCTATCAGACCACAATGCAATAAAACTCCTATCAACACCAGGATAAACTTAATCATACCTACAAGAACACATGAGAGGACTAAACAACACTCTCCTGAATAATGAATGGGTCAAGGAAAATAAAGAAAGAAAATTAAAAAACATTTCCTGGAACTGAATGCACAATGATCATACCTAAACAACACACACAAAACTATGGGATACTTTAAAAGCAGTCCTAGAGGGGAAGTTTATCAGCTCTAAGTGCCTACATTAAAAAAAAAGAAGAAAAAGAAACAACAAAAAAAAAAGTAAAAATACTTGACGACACAACACAAATGAACCCTAAACGCAGCAGCAAGAGAAATAAGAAAAATCAGAGCAGAGGATCAATGCACTAGAAACAAAGAAAAACCATAAAAAAAAATCAATTGAAATCCACAAAAGGGTTGGTTCTTTGAAAAAATAAACAAGATATGACAGACCCTCTAGCCAGTAACCAAAAGGAAAGAAGAACAACTCCAAATTCAAAAGAATCTGTGATGAAAAGGGAAACATCACAACAGCAAAGAAAAGAAACCAGACAATCATTATGGAAACTTCAAAAACTTTACTCTACTACATTTGAAAACCTAAGAAGAACATGGATGAATATTCTGAAATCCTGGAATACCAAAGCTCAACCAAGAGGAAGAGATTGACACTTAAAAGCCCAAAAATAATATAGAAACGAGAACAGAAAATAGCCTCCGACTAAAAAAAAACCAAAAATGCCCAGGCCAGATGGTTTTATGGCAGAATATCTGGACTGACAAATAGTTTCAAACAGATTAACAGCCATTACTACTCAATTTGCTTCAGAAGGATACAAAGGGAGGGAGTTCCTCCCAGATTCCTTCTATGAACCGAGTCATCACACTATTACCAAAAACCAGGCAAAGAACAAAAGAAAACACAGCAAGAAAGAAAGAACAATAAAACCAAAAACTAGAAAAAAAATAAAACAAAAATGACAAAAATTCTAAAATAACAGAAGATACTGGCCCACAACGATCAGCCATCCCATACAGCCCATATCAAAGACCCATAGATCAGTCATGACCAAGTTGGATTACCCATACCCGCCACGACACGGCCCTAGTGAGGTTTCAACCATACCAAAAATCAATAAATATCATCAAGCAAATAAGGATGGAACTGAAAGACAAAAAACACACCATACATCTCAAATTGATGCAGGGGAAAGCCTTTGACAAAACTCAGCATCCCCTTCATGCTTTAAAGTCTTAGAGGGAACAGGATTGAGATCATTCCTCCAATGTAATCCAAACCATATACAGGAAACCCACAGCCAATATCATGCTAAAATGGGGGAGAACAACAGAGAGATTCCCTTTTAAGGTAGGAACTTGGCAAAGGCTGCCCCCTATTCCCACCTTTTTCAATATAGTGCTTGAAAACACTCTCTAGGGCAATAAGGCAAAAAAAAAAGGAATTAACGGGAGTGTTAATTGGAAAAGAGAAGTCACGCTATCCCTTTTTGCTGATGATATGATTGTCTTACTTAAGGGATGCTAAAACTCCGACCAGAAACCTCCTAGAAACGATTAAGAACTTCAGTAAACTGAGGCCCACAGGATAACACACACACTAAATCTAGTAACCAAATCAGTAGCCTTTCTTTACAACCAACAACAAGCAACTGAAGACGGAATACAAGGAGGGAAACTTTCCCACATCACAATAGCCAAAAACAATAAATAAATACCTAGGAAACAAACCAAACAAAGACAACAAAGGATCTTCTACAACAAAAATTTTACAACCTCTGAGAAGGAAATGAAGAAGCATCGAAGATGGATGGAACCTCCATGCGCAGGATTGGGAAATAGAAAACATAGGGAAAAATGTCCATTCTACCCAAACTCGTGTACAATTTCAATGCAATACCCCAAGATACATCCCCCCAAGAGCTTCTTTCATGGTCTTGGAAAAAAAAATCCTAAATTTCATTTGCATGGAAAAACAAAAGCCCCCCAAATAGCCAAAGCAACCTGCGTGAAAAGAGCAATACAGGGGGGATCTCTATACCATACTTCCAAACAATACTACTAACAGGGCTATACTCATAAAAACAACGCTTGGTACTGGCACAACAAAACAGACCAGTTGACCAATGGAGTAAACTGAAGATCCAAACCTGAGCACATACAATTACAGCCCATCTCGTGATTTGATAAAGGGCCAAGAAGACACAATGGAGGAAAAGACAGCATCTTTAGGCACGTGTGTTGCAAAACCTGATCACCACTTGTAGAAGAATGAAATTAAACCCCCTACCTCTCACCCGTACAAAAGTCAATTCCAGAGGGATCAAAGACCTCAATGTGAAAACTCAAACTCTGAGGGTAATAGAAGAAAAACTTGGCAGCCGACTACAAGACATAGGCATAGGAAAGGCTTCCTAAATCAGACAGCAGCTGCTCCAAGAATAAGATCGACAATTGACAAATGGGACCTCATTAACTCAAAAGCTTTTGTCACAAAGAAACATCAAGGAAGTAAAAGAAAACCCACTAGGGGAGGAAACCTTCACTGCAGATACATCTGACCAAAGCATTAATTTTCCAGAGTATAAAATTACTCAAAAAACAAAAAGAAAAAACAAATGATCACTCAAAAGATGGAGCAAAGACTGAATAGAGACTTCACAGAGAAGGAACTAGAGATGGCTGTAGAAACATCTTAAAAATGTTCAACATCAATAATATTAGGGAAATGCACAAATTAAGAAAACACTCTAAGATATCATCTCACTCCAGTAGACTGCCAGGATCAAGAAAACAAATGATCCCAGTGCTGAGAGGTTGTGCGAAAGGGGAAACACTCATCCATTGCTGGTGGGAATGTAAACTTGTACAGCCACTATGGAAAGCAGTGTGGAGAACACTTGGAAGACTCAAAATTAGCTTGCCCTTTGACCCAGTCTACCACTCCTGGGTATATACCACAAGACTCTCTTACTGCAGAAATACTGCACAGCCTAATTTATTGGCAGCTTTTTCACAATAGCAAAAAGCTGAACCAACCCAAATGCCCCTCAACTGAGAGAGTGGATAGAGAAAAATGTGGTACATATACACAATGGAGTTCTATGCAGCAGTAAGAAAGACAACATCATGAACTTTGTAGGTAAAAATGGAGCTAGAAGATATTGTGAATTAAGTAAGTAACACGTCCCAGAAAAAAAACACAAACGGATCCCTCATCTGTGGATGCTAGCGTCATAACCCAGTTTTAAATATTTCTTGTGGAGAGGGGATGCATATTAAAAGAACAACAATAGAAAGACTGATCAGAAAAACTGACTGAAATGGTGAATTGGGAGGGGTGGGAGGGTGTGGGAGAGGAACACAGGTTTATATTCTATTAATCTATATTTCATTTAAAATTACATGGTATTTCACTTAAAATCTATATAACAATAAACTTTGGGATTACATATACAAAGTTCTCTATAATTTTTTGTTTACACGTATCATCTTGTAACATTCTCTTTTACCTGTAGAGATAATTTAACCTTAAGGAATTAAGTGTGCTTCCCAAATTTACAACATACAGTCACCCAAAAACAGCTTGGATAAATTAAATGAAATTTATACCTTGATTCCTGCCTATAGGTATGGTGTACTACAACTGCCTTTTTGAGACTCATGGGTCAAAAAAATAAAAATCTAAATAAAAAAAAGGGGGGATACAGTTATAATATTAAACCCTTTTTTTCACAAAAACTTTCAATTTTAATCTCTTAAAAACTAACTATGGGAAAGATTTGTATGTTCCCACGGGTCAAAAACGTCACCAACTCAATGGCTGAGAAAGAAACGATACAGCCTTCCATCATGTAGGTTGACCAACGAAATAACAGCAGAGAAGTGTCCCATCTTAACACTAAAAGGAAGAAAGCCTCAGATGTCTACAAACATCAAACACTCTGGGGCATATGTGTAACAACTGTTTTAGTGCGTCGTAATACTTACCCTTCTAGGCTGACAGTTTTAATATGAGACCTTCCTACCTCTTTTTCATAGAACAAGAAAACACATTGGTGGTAATGAAGTTCATTCTCTAACTGTAAATTAGAGCTGACTGTTATAGAGTAATCTCATATAAAACGTAATAAAACTGCTTTCTTTAATTGACCAATTAGGACATAAGAACTGTGAAAAGGATTATTCTCTATTCAGAACCAAATATAATACTAAAGTCTCTTTAAGCTGTGCTAGAGCAAAATATATTAATACAGAGAGAGCTGTGATATCAGCAATGGATTATTCTGCCAAGGAGATGTTGGCCAGGGGATCCAAGCCCCCCTAAAAGGTTAAAGGCTTCTTGCCTGTAAACTGGGATTACCTAGCAAGGAAGAGAGGTGGTAACGCCCTGTCTGTCAAAGACCATGTAAGCAGGGAAGGTTGTATTGAGATCGCACTTGCAAGTATTAGTGGTCTCTGGAATGACCAGAGCGTGTTACCAAAGGCCACTAAACCCAATACAAAGCAAATTTGGTCTCCTTGAGCAAGCAAAGACTCCTCCATCAACACACTACACCTCACCTGCTGCGATACTGTGCAGCAGTGGCAGCCATATGTCTGTATATCCCAAATCTATTTGGCTATTAGCTCTCTCCTTGGAGGAATAAACTCATGGATGTTGCCACAACTTCTCCTCTAGTGATTAGGAGATGTTATAAGCCACAGTAAGACCTTGTCATCTTTTAAGAAAAAAACGTAATCCATGATTAGCACACCATCCAAAAATCTGTTCTATTCCCAAGTAACCTACCATAATAATTAGCATGTTTAAATACCTATATATCTAATCGCTTGTGCTTCTTTAGTAGGATTAGAAAGGTTCTTCTGGGACAACTGTCAGCCCATAAAAGGAAACAACCTAGAACAGATAGAGTCCAAAATGACACTCTCAGAAAATAGACTGTTTGCTTCTCATCTACCTGTGCCCCTTTTCTAGCCTAGGGAACATCTGCAGAAGAGGGGGTGTGGTAGAATGTAAGGGCTTGCATTGGGTGAATGGTTAAAACTACAGGAATTAGTTTGGACCTTATTTGATCAACTTGATTGTACATTCAAGCCCTCCAGCTGGATGTTGGGAGACTTGGCTGTGTGGGTTTGGGCACAAACTTGTAAATTGGTTTTACATGAGGATGCTTGTACTCATTAAAAAAAAAAGGAGCTAGATATTGAAAAGTTCTTTAAAGCAGGTTTTCATGCCAGGCCTGAAGAAGGCCAAGAGCTTGGGGAAGATAGTCATTAAAAATCCACTCTGTAAGATTTGCGTTTAAAAGGGTATACTTAAAAAAATAAACATATTCAGGCTGGAGAGATGGCCTAGCGGTTAGAAGAGCACCGACTGCTCTTGCAGAGGACCCGGTTTTGATCCCCAGCACCCACATGGTGGCTAGAGAACCATCTGAAACTCCAATTCCAGAGACTCCAGTTCCAGGGGAATCCGGCTACCCTCTTCTGACTCCGTGGCATTGCATGGACAAGGGTGCACAGACCTGCATGCAGACAGCACATTCATAACACTAGAGAAAAAATAAAAAAAAAACTTAAAAAATACATATATTTTATAGAGAGGTTTTTTTCAGTAGAGATTTACACAGAAATACAAATAAAAACCTTAAGTTAATGGACTTGATTTTCCTGAAGTCATAGTCAGTATGTTAGCTTTAAAGAGCAAAGTGTATATTGGATAAAATTTATTTGGCAGTACTCAACTCTGCCCAAGCTTTGTCCACATATTATGGATATTTAAGGCTTAGGAAATTGTTTAGATTAGTTAAATGGTTGTATTTTTTGGTGAAAATTGTAATACACTTGAACTAATTGGAAATAAAAATGTTAATGTTTTATTTTAATTTATATTGAATTTCCAACAATAACTTTGGGGTTAAGGTACAAAATGGTCTCTATATTTTTCTGAGTTACACAAAATCACATTATTTTTTGTAACACTTTCTTTTACTTGTAGGACAATTTAGAAGGAATTAAGTTTAAAGTTTACTTCTCCAAAATTATGTAGCATTTACAGTCAATGAGAAACAGTTTGGGTAAATTTAATGAAAACTTTGCTTGGCTCCTGTTTAGGGTATGTGTAATACAACTTAGGCATTCTATAGGCAAAACATAAAAATTTAAAAAACAAAAAGAGGGAGGTGGGAGGTGGGTAGTATCCCTTCTGGGATACAATGTGAAAACTCTGTGTTCCCAAACTTTTGTTAAATTTTCAACTTTTGAGATCTTGAAACTAACAATGGGAGGAGATTTGTATGTTCCCACAGGTAAAAAACACCAATCTAAATGCTGAAAATGTACAACTTTTGGTTTTGCAGGATGGACTGGGAAATGCCAGCAGAGAGGCTGACCCATCTGAACATTAAAGAAAGCAGAACCTCAGACTGCCTGAGTCACAGACACTGAGCATCTCTCTGAATTCTATTGGGGTTAACTGTTTATAATGGGCCCTAACGAAGTTTACCTTCCAGATGCTGAGAAACCTTCCTACCTCTCCCCTTTATAGGAAAAAGAAAAACATGATGGTACAGAAGTAATTCCCTAATTGTAAACTAGAGCCAAGTGTTATAGTGGTAATTTCATATAAAACAGGTATAACTACCCTTTTTTAATTGACTGATAGGCATAGGAACTGTGAAAGGATAATTCTCTATAAGAGCCAAATTCAATAGTAATGTCTTTATAAGCTGTGTAATTAAGCAAAATATATTAGTACAGAAAAGCTCTGATATCAGCAATGAATTATTCTGCCTAGGAGATGTTGGCTAGGAGATTCAAGCCCCCAAAATTATAAAGGCCTTTTGCCTATGTGTGGGATATATGCAAGGAGAAAGGTGGTAAGTCCCTGTTGTCAAAGACCTGGTGTGAGTATGAAAAAATGTTTTGAGACGTCACTTGCTAATGTAGAACTGGCCTCTGAAATGCCAGAGAACATTACCAAAGGCCACTAAAGCAATACAGCAAAATATTGGTCTCCTTGAGACAAGCAAGGCTCCTCCATCAGTATCAGCTACACCTCAAGTGCCTGTGAGATACTATGCAACAGTGGCAGCCATGTGTCTATATATCCCAAATCTAATTGGATATTAGCTCTCTCCTTGGAGGAATAACTCACAGTGGATGCCACAAGCTTATGCCCTCTAGTGGTTAGGAGATGCTATAAGACACAATAAGAACTTGTCACCCTTTATAGAGAAACCACAGTTTGTGGATTAGCATACCATCCAAGCATCTGTGTCTATGCTCACAGCTTAGCTTGCCATAATAATTAGTACTGCTTAAATGCCTGCACATCCAATTGCTTGTGCTTTGTTAGTAGGATTAAAAAGGTATCACTGGATAGCTGTCAACCCATGAAGGGGAACAACCTGAACAGACTGAGTCCAAAATGACATCTCCAGAGAAAATAGACTGTTTTGCTTCTCACCCACTTGTGCCCCTTTCCCAAAGCCTAGGGAACAACTTGCGGAAGAGGAGGTGTGGTAGAATGTAAGGGCTGCAGAGAGATTGGGGTGAATTGTGAGACTACAGCAATATAGACTGGACTCCTATTTGATCAACATGCTTGTGCATACAAGCTTCTCCAACTGGACCAAAGGAACCTTGGGTTGTTCAAAATTTGGACCTAGATACTTGCAAATTGGTTTTACATGAATGTTACTTACATTCATTGCTTATGCTTAATAATTCGGCTCACTTAAAAAAAATGCACCATTTACCTAATTGTACAGCAAACTGAGTAACGTCAATGTTATCTGAAAACAACTGTACTATTATATTGTAGAATCCCTTAAAATAAACGAATAAAAGAGAAAAAATAAACAAATAAAAATTAAAAAAAGAAGAGGATCAGAGCAGCAGGGATGGCTCCCAAGGATGGAATGGCACTGCCCCACATGTCAAAGTCAGAGAACAAGACAGAGTTGAGTGCCAAGAAAACAAGGCAGCCAGAAATTCAACCCAGAGGAAGTGCAAGAACCAGGTGTGATCTCTACCTATTCATACCATAAGCCTGTTTTTAAACAATGCAGCATGAACAAAGAAGACTTTGTCCAGGGAATTTGGATACATGAAAAGCACTGTCTCCACTGGACTGGCAGGTCAGAGGCCACATATCAGAAGGCAAGGACAAGACTGGGGGATGAGGAAGTGGCAGTGGTGGAGAGAGAGGGAAATGGAAACGCAGTAGACACCAAGTAATGTTGTGGGATTGAGAAAGTCTTTGATTTTTGTTCAAAGAGCAGGGAAAGTTAGAGCCATGGTGATGGGAAGCTTGTCCTAAAGCACTGGCGAAGGAGTAAAAGGCTGACAGTGCCCAGGACGAAGAGCACAGTGTGGGCATGTGCAAAACATTACAAGGTCCTGGAGTGAAGAATGCCACTAAGGGCTGTGGGGTGCCTTCTCAGAGTGCCCTGGGAGATGGGCACTGAGGTGAAGACATCACTGCTGAGAAGGGTGTGGTTGGTAGAGGACATAAATGGCCACATCAGCAGGCACCAGGGTACAGAATCATAAGAAGGTGCATTCAGGAAGGGCAGCTTAACCATGCAGGTGACGCAGGAGGACAAAACAGAAGAGGCTAGAAGGCTGGTGGGGCCAGACTGCCAGGACCAAGGCCGGCTGAGTGGACTTTTGGAAGTTTCTAAAGATTTTAAGTGGGACATGGAATGATCTGATTTTTGCCTTAAGAAGGACATTCTGCTCTGGAGGACAAAGTACCGTGAGAGGCCATGGGTCTGAAGTAGGAGTGAGGGGAAGGGAGAAGAAGAGTTAACGGAGGAGTTGTGAGCATCAACGAAACAGGACTGGGCCTCAAGCGGAGTCTCAGGCTCTGGTTTACGCTTGTTCAGAGGGTGCAGGCTGTTGGCTGAGTTAGTAGAAAGTGAGTAGAGGAAAAGTCATAAAATAGGGAGCACAACTTAGAGCTATGCAGTCCATGATCTGGGGCATAAAATAAACCTTAATAAACTGAAAAGGACTGAAATCATACTGAGACAGAATGGAGTCAACAAAACCAGAAGATGCTTCCTTGACAAATCAGTGATTGGCCAGGCAAAAAAGAGGTGACACAAATTACCAATGTGTATAGCCGGGCGTGGTGGCACATGCCTTTAATCCTAGCACTTGGGAGGCAGAAGCAGGCAGATCTCTGTGAGTTCAAGGGCCAGTCTGGTCTACAGAGTGAGTTCCAGGCCAGCCAGAGCTACAGGGAGACCTTGTCTTAAAAAGACCAAAAAACCCGAAAAACAAACAAACAAACAAAAAACAAATTATCAATTTGTATGTGTTGCAGAGGGGAGGTAATTACTCAGACCATAAAAACTTATACAGAGTAATGCAAATTTATAGAGTAGTGAACAAATGTTACCAACAACTCTAAAGTATCCATTGTCTTTGAAAAGATAACACTTGCTACAGGGAGAACCATTCAGCAGAGAGGACAGTAGGACCCAGAGAGACTAAAGGAGAGAGAATACAGACAGAATACAGAATAGAATTAGCGAACACAGACACCTTTCAGTAAGCTTGTAGGAAAGAACACAGCATAGTAACGAGGCACTACAGAGAAGAAGGGTCTTGTTCTGGAGGAGGAATTATGTTCACCTTTGAGGAAAAGAGGAAAGGTCCAGTGAGCGAAGGAAGAACCAAAGACAAGCCGTGCCTCAGGCACCATGAGCACATGGAGAGCAACGAGGTGGAATGGCTCAGTCCGCACAAGGTAGACTCTGAGCCAGGCAGGAGGGCAGAGAGACAAGCAGAGGACAGATTAAGATGGGTTGAAATCATCTGTCACTAAAGAATCAGATATCTTGGTGCTGCAGAATGGCTGAGTGGTTAAGAGATGGACTGCTCTTGCAGAAGACAAGAGTTTGGTTCCCTGCATATACATAGGGCATTTAACAACTTCCTGTCACTCCAGATCCAGGGGATCCAATGCCCTCTTCTGGCCTTGGTGAGTACTGCCCTCATGTGCACACACACACACACACACACACACACACACACAATTTAAAAATAAACATAAAAATTTCAAAAACAGAGTTTCCCCAGATTTCTTGCTAGAACAGGAAGACCATAAAGAACTAAGCCTCTACATTAGAAGCTAGCCACCGAGCAGCTTACTAAGTCACATGAATGGCAGAACAGCTGAAAAAGACCCAGCTTGTATATGGTTCTGTAAACTTCTGTCAGGGCCAGAGAATATATACTGCAGGCTCTGCAGGGGAAGAGGCCCACAGAGACATAACAGACACTGATATCTGTTGAGACAATGCTGAACCCACCTGGACCCAGATGCCTGGGGTTGGCCATTTGGGGTCTTCTAGAGACATACAAAAATCTTCCAGTCAGAAAGTGAGGGTCCTGGTGGGCCAGGCTGGTGGGTGGGTGTGGTGGGGAAGCTGGGTAGGTTCACTTTTGCCTCAGTGACCTTCCCCAAACCCAGGGGTACCTCTCCTTCCAAGATCATCTCAATTAGACAGCTTGCCAGAGACTAAGCCTAGTAACTACCAACACTGCCTAGAGGCTGGCTACAGTGAGGACCAAGACAGCAGTTCTTGGGAGAAGAAGAAAAATGAGGAACAAAGAACAGAGGCTCCAGCCCGCCATCCAGGGCCACCAGAACTAGCTTTTCATTGGTGCTCTGGCTTTACAAAAGCGGGTGCCAGGCTGGAGTTGAACCACAGGCTGCCTGGCCCTGTTCTTGTGTCTCTGTAAACCTCAAACATAAGCTCCATTTCTGAACCCAATACTTCCTCATACTCATTATAATCATTCATTCATGACTTTTTTTTTTTTTTTTGAGACAAGGTCATGCTACACTGCTAGGCTGGCTTCAAACTCAGAATCCTGCTGCCTTAACCTCCCAAGTAGCTGGAGTTACAGACATGCACCACCACACCCGCCTCTTGTGCTGTGTAAAGGAGGTTATGAGTAACACTTCACAGCCCCCTCTTTCCTTCAGGCTCACTATCTGTGTAGCAAATGTAAATACTGCTCTTCCCTAGCCTTCGCCTGAGTCATACAAGTTTCAATTCTGGAAATAGAAAACTATTTCCAGGCTGGTTAAATTGCATGACTTTTCTGAGAACTCATTATTCTTTTGACCTTAGAGTTGAGGAGATACAACTTGTCAATTCATATCAAAACAAGAGGGAGCGAGGAGGATCAGCACCTTGCTGCCAACTCACCCTGGTAAATCCTGACATCTTCCTCAGTGACGTAGGCGTTTGCTCCCCAAATCACCATCTTGCGGATGTAAGATGGGTACTTCGCAGCAGCAGTGAGTGCAGTTATGCCACCATCACTCCAGCCCAGGAGGGAGACCTGCTTAAACCGCAGAGCCTGTGACGAATACAGCAGAACGGGTCAGCACTCCCCTCTGCTAGAAGAACTGAGTCATGGTGACCAGAATTCCAGAGTCCGTCATGTGAGGACCTGGTGTCACTGAGCTTTGGTACAAATGCAATGGTCATAAAAACTTCAGTACGTAGTACTATTTTGGTGTATTCAGGAAGCGTATCTTCTGGTTGGATAAAATGTCAAAGAACAGTGGCAGCAGAAATCAGGTGTTTGGATATAACAAGGACCGCGTGCGTGCACCTGAGCAGGGTCTGAGAGCCATGCCGCAGATCACAGCGGAGCTTACGATTTGCTGGGTAAAGGCACTTGGTGAAGCCACTGCTACAACTAAGGGACGAGCTGGCAAGAGATGGGGAGGGGAGCACAGTGCCAGGAACAGCTGCATCTGTCCTTGGGTGAATCCACTGGGAGCTAAAAAAGCACTTAGTGGAGAAGAGTGACAGAGCATCTGGGTGGGACTTTCTAGAAACATAAAGTGCTTGGGAAGATTAAAGAACTAACAAATGTTAGGATATTTGCTGATGGGATTACAGATGGGTGCCTGTACTCTTGATAATCATCTGACATTAATATGTAAAATGAGCATCTCTATCTTCTGTGGCCTAGAACAGTGCTTCCCAAGATGGGGAATGTTGGCACTAGGAGATAGACTCAGGATGTACAGCATCTCTGTTCATAATCACACAAAAAGTGAGAACTAAAATGCCCATGAGCAGCAGAATGCTTACTATATTTCTATTTATGATAAAAATTAACTTGAAATTATGTTTACTATCTACTATTAAATGTTACATGGAATAAGATGCTGTGTCCACAAAGAATACAGCGGCTCCGTCTAACGTGCTGTGGAGACATTCTAAGCCCTTATTGTCCCCTCATTCGTTCTATAGTACCAAAAGCTATATGTGGTATGTTTTCCTATGTGTACATGCAGTAGTGTGGATGTGCTGGAGAGGACGATGACTCCCATCTGGGGTGGGATGGAGAGGATGGGGTGGACGTATCAGACGTCACTGTAACACACAGAATGGCATGGGATTTAAAACCCAGAGAGTGACTACAGATAACGTTAATGAACTTGCATTTCAAAAAGAAAGCAGGATGTGTTTTGAAAGCTTTTCCCATAAAGAAATGATACATGTGGGAGCTGAGGAGACAGGTCTATCAGTAGTGCTTGTGATGCAAGCATAAGGATCTGAGTTTGACCCCAGAGGACCATGTAAAAAGCCAGGCATGGTGGTGCATGCTTGTAATCCTAGAATTGGGAGGTAGAGACATGAAGATCCCTGTGGCTTGCTGGCCAGCCAGCCCAGCCTAAATGGAGACCCTGTTTCAAAAAGCAAGCTGGACAGTCAATGAGCAACAACAGCTGTTGTTTTCTGCCCTCCCCCACATGCACTTGCATGAACACACATACATATGCACATACATAGATACACAGAAAGGAATGAAAAGATGATACGTGTTTGAGAAGACAGATAGGTTTATGTGATTTGGACATTATGTAGTGGAGATATGTATTGAAACTTAATACTTTAACAAGTACAATCATGTTCTAATGTATAAGCTAAAACTAAACTTAATTTAAAACAATCTTATGACTTGTTTAGTTCCATAATTTTCCATTTAATATTTCTAGACTGCAGTTAATCATTGAGGTGAGATCACGGGGGAATTAGTACAGCATGCAAATGCATAGTTGTCAATAAGGAACTCTCTCCTTGACAAACTGTTCAGTAAAACGGTAAGCTGGATGAATACAGGTATAGTGTGCTGCCATCAACACTACAGGGTGCAGGAGGCAGGGCCAGCCTACTGCACAATGAACCTGAGGCCAGCTAGTAAGACCCNCCCAAGAAAGCACATTGCATTTCAGGCTTCACCTTTCCCTGTCATGTTTAGCCTTTCAGGTCAAGATTTAGAATTGAAAGTACCTAGAAATATAATTTCCTGTGAATTATGTATGAATTATAATATTTTAAAAATATTCCTGAGGCTGGGGAGATGACTCCAATGGCAAAATGCTTACCATTCTAATGTAGGGAATTGAGTGTGTTCCCCAGTATTATATAAAAAAAAAAGCTGGGTTTGCCCGTCTTCATTGTGTACCTTCTCCTTTACTTTCGGTCAAATTTCTGCTCAGCTCTCCATGTAGGCGTTGTCAAAGCTAGCGTCAGCTGTCAACCTGACACAAACCTAGTCACCTAAGGAAGAGGGAACCTCAACTGAAGAATTTTCCAGATCACACTGGCCTGTGGCCACGTCTGTGGGGCATTTTCTTAATTGTTAGTTGATATAGCCCATTATGGGTGGTGCCGTCCCTGAGTAGTGGTCTGTATAAAGAAGGTAGCCGACTTGAGCTTGGGAGCAGGCCAGCAAGCAGCACGTGCTCTCTGCTTTAGTTTTTGCCTCCGGGTTCCCGCCTGGCTTCCTAGTAAGCCAAATAAACCACTTTCTCCCCCAAGCTGGAGTCAGGTCCCGAGCTTGGGACTCCCGTTACAGTACTATGAAACTGCGTATTTTGCTGTGTGGTGATTTAGGCCTTGTGATCCCAGTACCAAGAGGTGGAGGCTTAAGGTCTTGGTGGTAGTGTTCAATTAAATTACTTTCTCTTTTAGATCTAGTTTATGTAAGACTCACATGTATTACCATTGTAACAAAGAAAGGAAGGAATAAAGAGAAAGAAAGAAAGAAAGAAAGAAAGAAAGAAAGAAAGAAAGAAAGAATGAAAGGAAAAAAGAAATAACAACAGAAATTAGAATAAATGAAGACTGGCCGAGCTATCATCTCCCACTCCTCAGTACTTCCTGGGTCTCACCTTCATTAAGTCAACAGCATCTTTTGCATCCCTTTCAAAAAAGTCCTGTGGGAAATCTCGATCTGGGGGTCTGGACTGCCCATATCCTCGGGGATCCCAGGCCACCACTGTGAACAGCTTCTTACTTAGGCTCTGAAGCTGAGGTGCAAAATCTGTTGCTCCACTTCCTGTAAACAGTCACTTGGTTACACTCTGGTGAACATTTCCACTGTCTCAAACACATCAGAGGGCAACTAAAGCAGTGCCAGTCTTAAAGTACTCAGTTCTACTCAAAGTTAGCCATTGCAACATACTTAGGAAAGTTGTTTGCAATGGTTGGACCCCACCCCAGAAGTGGGTTTCCATCCTGATGGAGTTCAGACGTCTATCTCCCCCTAGTGGTGACTTTGAGAAGGCCAGGGGCAGGAGTCCTCATTTTTTTAGACCACTATTCTCATACCTTTTCAGGTTACATCTCTGCATATCTCCCCCCCCTTTTTCTTTTTGGTCTTTTTGAGAGAGGGTCTCCTTGTAGCCCCAGATGTCCTGGAACTCACTATGTTGACCAGGCTGGACTCGAACTCACAAGAGATCCGCTTGCCTCTGCTTCCTGAGTGCTGGGATTAAAGGTGTGTGCCACCACGTCCTGCATCCTATCCCTCCTTTTAAAGAATCAATGAAACTGTATAGAAGGGACTTTAAGATATGATATATTTCTAGGTCTTTCTTCTCTCTTTTAAAAAAATTGACTTAGAAATGATGATGATGAAATCTACATGGAATTCTAAAATTCTAGATTTTTTTTTCACTAAGCCAATATAAATAACTCTTAAAATTTTACTTTTTGGTTACAATTAAAAATCATAGAACTAAATTAAAACATAGAAAAGTGTGTGTGTGTGTGTGTGTGTGTGTGTGTGTGTGTGTGTAAGAAATTAAATGATCTGGGCATCGTGGCACATGCCTTTAATCCCAGCACTCAGGAAGCAGAGGCAGAGGCAGGCAGATCTCTGTGAGTTCAAGGCTAGGCTGGTCTACACAGTAAGTTCCAGGCCAGGTAGGGCTATAGGGAGACCCTGTCTCAAAACCACTGAAAGAAAAAGAAGTTAAATGAGTACATTTTTCCCAAACTATCGCAAAAGAGTGCATGCTAAGGAGAAAGCATCTCCAGCCCATGGCAGCCCTGACTGACAGTCCCCAGCTCCCACCTGGCCACCTGAGGTGTGGTGTGTTCATATTAACCGTGCAGGGTAGAAGCTCACTCACCATCTATTGTTCAGTAGAGAAAGCCATTCACCTAGAGCTCTGTCTAGGGTCAGGTCAACACTTAGTGTACGATTCTCTTGATTTCTGAGTGCTCAGAGCTCAGGCCATAAATAAACACTATATACTGCTTAGTGACCAGCTATAATGGAAAGGGTCTTTCCAGACAATCAGGATCATTTACTGTTATCAGGGTCCATCATATAAGTCATTCAAAGAAACTAAGCCAAGCCTGCAAACCAGTGGATTTCTGGCCCCTGTCTACTGCTGAGCTGGAAGGAACTACCTGAAGGAGGGGCAGGAGGTAAGGGACGGTGAGAAGGAGACGGTGAAAGGAGTTGTTTAACAAACAAGGAGCTGTTTGCTTTCAGGCACATGCCTTTACATATGAAGGCTAGGGAATATACATAGCCATCAGTACATGATATCTGAGTGCTTCATGGGAGGGGGATTGGGTATGAGGTTGGTGACCAGATCGGAGAGAAACACCCACCCTGTTCCATTTTCAAACTCTGGAATCATGCTAAGATTTTACATAAGTGAAAAATGATATTGATGGGTGTTCTTATGTAGTTAATGACTGTAGTACTGAAATAATAGAAATCTAATCTGGTCACCCCTTGAATACAGAAACTTAGGAGAAAAGGTACTAAATGTTATCTGTTCTGAGACACTCACATGCTACAATGGTACTTTATTAGTTGAGGCCTGGTCAAGTAGAACCAGGAATTAATTTAAAATTTTAGCACTTGATATTTGGGAGAAAGAAGAAAGTTATAACTATATACTAGGATTATATAAATACATAAAAATAAAGTAGGAGTCCTAAACACCTTAAAACTGGTGTTGTAAAGTACTCATCCCAACTCAGGAGACAGAGGCAGGTGGTTCTCTGAATTTGAGGCCAGCTGGGTCTATGTAGTGAGTTTCAGGCCGACTAGAGCTATGTAGTGAGACCCTGTTTCAAAATAACAACTTAAAAAAACAACTTTTTTGTTTGTTTTCTGTGTTTGTTTTTGAGACAGGGTCTTCCTGTAGCCCCAGATGGCCTGAAACTCACTACAGACCAGGGTGGCCTTGATTTCACAGAGGCTTGCCTCTGTCTGGGATCAAAGGTGTGCACCACCACCACTATTGGCCTAGCAACTTCATTTTGAATCTCCTGATATCACTGTAAATTTTCCTCCTGAACTTTCAATACTTGGATGTGTGTTCTATAAAACAAGACTGGGATTCTGTGGGCTCCACTATGCCCCACACATTAGGAGAGGGGAATGTACTGATCTGATTTTGATTTTTAAAAGGACTTTTAAACAGCCAGGCATGGTGGCACGAGCCTGACATTTCAGTATTTCTGAGGTTAAAGCAGGCCTGGGCTAGAAAATGAGTCCTTGTCTCAAGACTTTAAGGTTCCTCCCCTCCATTCTTATTTTCATTAAAACAAGTCAAATCAAACATAACACTGAGATAACTTCCTGGTTTTAGCACTTCATGTCTCCCATTCTGGAAAGCCCCTGGAAACAAGTAAGGGAATAAAAAATTCATATAGTGGAAAGTTATTTACTTTTCTAAATCGCTCAGCTTTGAGTACAGCAAATATTCTTTAAAAATCTTTGGCAAGCACTAAGATGAACAATCAATTCTTGGCACCTAGCACTGTGATGCACCATGGAGAATATACAGCCTGCAGAAGAGTTCCATCAAACCTGTGCATACCCAGCATCCCAGGAAGTAGCAGGACTGCATGCTCCCCATCTCCAGAACACTGGTAATGCAGGTGAACGCCATTCACAGCCACCTTGGCGGAGGTTACTGCAGTGCTGGAAGAAAAAAAATTCCCAGAGGAAGATTATTGTACAAATTGACATTTAATATGACAAACTGTCCTTTCATGTGCACAAGCCAGTTCCAGTGCCCCATTCAGGCTTGTAGCATTGATTTGTGCCCCAGTTTTCTATCCAGCTTGTGTCTTCCATAATGGACTGAAAATCTGAACAGTGCCTTCCTGTTTCACCTTGCTGCAACACCCTGGGGCTCACCCTCCAAAAGCCCTGAGAGCTTTGCTGGAATCAGCAGCCACATCTACAGACCTAGAGCCAGGGAAGCTGGAAGCCGCTGCCATGTGCAGGTTGAGGTAAGGGTTACATACAGTAAAACTTGAAGGTAAGTTTGGAAAGCCTGGGACCCGGGGCCACTGCATGCACTTCAACAGGTCTAGAGCAGCTACCTGGCCCTTTGGCAGCCTTGCATTTCCGAGGGTACTAATTCCATGCCCCAGGGAAGGCCTTAAGTCATGCATAGCCCTTCAGGAGCAGGGCTTCTTATGCTATCTGGCCAGCTAACTGGGGATTCTAGCCAGGAACCATTACCTGTACTGACATGGCCTCTCTGTGTTTAAAGGTTTTGACATACTCTTGGATAGGACTCCTATATTAAACTTCATCTAGCCAGGGCTCAGGGACCATTGAGGAAGAGGGGGAGGAAAGATTGTAAGAGCCAGGGGAGGAGGTGCATGGCCATATGGAAATAAGGGGCTCCTGGCACCTGCTCATATGTGTCTATAGCACTGGTAGCAGCAGGCATGAGACCAATGCCATCTCAGACAGACAAAAACCCACCATAGAACTGGACAGATGGGCAGCAGGCCCCAATCTTAACAGAAGAACTGTTGGGCAACTGATTACTGTTGGGTGAGGATGAGCTGATGTTCTTTAAGGCAGCGACTCTAGATAAGCTGACTAGACTTCAACTTGTACTGAGGGATGTCTGGGAACACTAACCTGACTTGATAGGCCTTAACATAAATGACATAATGCATGAATGCCAGTGGGGAGGGGTGATGAGAGGGTGCTGATGGGGAAGGGGGTGTAAAGATGATTGACATGTTATGTATAAAATACACAAAAATTCAATAAAAATATGCAAAAAAAAAGATGTTTGTTAGCTGGTAAGTGGCCATGTCCACAGCCCTCCCATGGCTCAGCATCTAACTTGAGTTCACCTAGGACAGGACAAAGCCTCCAAACAGAGCTACTGCCAGGATATGTCCTGCCTGAGGGATGGGTGTTCCCTGCAGATACTCTTCTGGAAGCTCCAAGACAAGCTGTCCAGGGATGTGCACCAGTACATGCAAGGCCACAGGTCTAGGCTCCTACAGCCTTCCCAGCCACCTGCCTACTGGCAGGCAGTGGCATGCAGAACATGGTGGTGTGGCCGGACAAGGAACAAGCAAAAGCTGTTCCTCTTCTTGATGACTGATGGCAAATTTAAATCACCTGACTTCCCTTTTCTTCTGCAGACCTTACCGCCTCTGCCCTTGGTCAAAATGGTTACTGAAATGTGGTACTTTGCAAACACAAGTCCCTGATTCCTCTCTTGGTTTCATTTCATTTAGTGACTTCAAGAAATAAAAAGCACAGGCTGGGCATGGTGGCTGACAGGCCAGCACTCAGAAGACAAAGGCAGGAGGACTGTCATAAGTCAAAGTCAACCTGGGCTACATAGTGAGTGAGACCTTGCCTCAAAAAGAAATTTCACAACAAAAGTAGTAAAGAATATAGAAAAGAGTATGTTGAATACTGGTACTTCTAATATTAATATATTAGTTTCCAGAAAATTATAAGACTAAAATAACATAAACTCATTATCTCGAAGTATCAGAGGAGCAATAACAAAGCCATTAAACAACATCGGCATGGTGCCAAATCTACCAATTTACTTATTAATAACATCCTATTCCTCCGAAGAATTCACTGTTATTGTTAGGATGGCTTTAGGCATCTTAGAATCAAGACAGAAACAAATAGATGCGCTCTCCCAATGAAGACTCCCTTCTGAACTCATGCACTTATTGATGCTTCTGCTTTGCTGAGCCCAGTGGGAGAGAAAACAAAGACAGAGGATTTGCTCAAGGAGGGGGCTGGGTTATACAGGAGGCACCTGGGTAGGGTAAAAATGCTTTCTTCTGTTTCTGACACTAAATGAGACACTCCCTGAGCAGAGCTAACGAGCATTTACACAGCTCATATTAGCAATAAAGCATAGTTCCATCTTCTCCCTTTACTGCTGTCTATGCCCTAAAGATCATTAAGGGCTCTTTTCTCTGCAGTAACAAGAATATGTATGTCAGAATCATTTTGTGCTATGTAGGTGTTATATACAATGGAAGCCCCCCACCCCCCATCTTCCTCAATGCACAAAGGTGGTGGTTTGGGGGACTGGTATGGCTACCAGAGGAGTGGGGATCTCTGGCTCTCCCCAGGGTATTGTTCATAAAGGCTTCTTTCCTTTATCACTGCCACGCCTCTTGCATCAAAAACCTAACATCCTCCTGCACTTGGCTGGATCTAGGCTTTGGTTTTCCATTCCAAATTTCTTTCTTTCTGATTGTCACCATCTCCTATTCTGTTGCTTGCCTAATAGTATGTAGCACAGGGACATCAGGTGGCTAGAGTTCTGCTTACTGAAAATTCCACGTCAGTAAAGGAATCCCAAAGCCAGAAGGCTTGGAAGTGGCTTTGGAAGAGAGGCAGAAAGGTCATGTCAGGTTGGGTAGACTTATCTGAGAGGAAAGAAAAAACATTTGTGATGATCTTCCAAAAAGTGTCAACTTTGGAAAAAGACTAGGCAGCATTGTTAGAACACAAACATGGTCAGGTTTCAGCCAGGCCTCAGTGAGAAGGTGGAGGAAGGGGAAGAGAAGGAGGCAGAGGAAGAGGGACCTCACTGGATGGTGAGCCTTCCACAGCAAGGTGGAAACTGTCTGTGGTGCAACAGCACAGGCATCTGGTGCTGCTGTCCCACCAGAAGTACTTGCATCACAGCAGCCCACCCATCTTTGCAAAGTTAATGGAGGCTGCCAAACACCCAACAAGAATTTTCAAGGTTGGGGCAGAGAATTGTTTACAATCAAAAGTAAATTATACATTCAAACATTGTTTAGTAACAATGATTAAAAGCTGGCTTGGGCTGGAGAGATGGCCTAGCGGTTAAGAGCACCGACTGCTCTTACAGAGGACCGGGGTTCGATCCCCAGCACCCACATGGCGGCCGAGAACCGTCTGAAACTCCAATTCCAGGAGAACTCCAGTTCCAGGGGAATCCGAGACCCTCTTCTGACCTGCGCAGCATTGCATGACACGGGTGCACAGACTTGCATGCAGACAGTACATTCATACACATACAGAAATAAAATTAATAAAAAAAAAATAAAAAATAAAAATAAAAAATAAAAATAAATAAAAGCTGGCTTATTCACACAGAAATACAGGATAGCTGAAATGAGCCCAGAGCATTGGCTACAGCTTGTCTGGTGATTTCTCTGACAGTGGCTGGAACAGCTATGTACATGCTGAAAGGATCAGGCATGTCCTGGCCTTCCATGGCCCTCGCCTACATTAATACCTGAACCACATCCAGTACTGGATTTCTCAAACTCTCAGGTAAAAAAAGAAAACCTCAGGAAATTTAAAGAATGAAAATTCATCCCTTTCTTTCTGGCGGCCCAATTTTCTTTTCCACTCCTTCCTGTCCCCATCTGTCCTCCCTAACAACCTGTCCTCTAAACTACAGGGTCTGAAGCAGGTGTGTTTAAGAGACTGTTCCAAGTTTTACAAACATGTGTGACTAGGACAATTCTGAGACATTAACTCTGGAGCCCAGCCCTGTAGCTGCTTCCAAAACTATCAGAATTTTCTTGATCACCTTGTCAGACACTAAAGGCATGCCCTCCTGAAGCCTGAAGGCTAAGAGATGGATAAATAACCTGCTACCAGCATTACTGTGTGCAGTGTGTGGAGTCTTCCAAGAGAAGAGGAGGGCATGGTAGTTCACGCCTTTAATTCCAGCACTTGGGAGGCAGAGGCAGGTGGATCTCTGTAAATTCAATGCCAGCCTAGTCTATATAGAGATTCTAGACCAGCCAGGACTGCATAGTGAAGGACAGGGAGAAGGGAAGGGATAAACAGGGAGAGGAAGAGAGGAGAAGGAATAAGGAAGACGGGGAGACCCTGGGCTACAGGTATAAGTCACCAAGTTCAAGTTCAAGCTACCACCACTCAAAAACATCTCCTGCCTCCTGCTATTTCAGCAGGGCTCACACTTTGAATATGAATGACTTGCCAGGGTTCTAAATCTGTGAGCCCAGCCCCACTACCTCAAACTCAGAATGGGAGGTAGGCAACTACACTTTTAATTTCCTTAGAAGATACCAAGAGGCAAGCAAGATTGAGGACAGAAATACTGAGCTAATTTCTTAGAGAACAAAAGGCTGGAGCGCCTCTCAGAGTGCCTTCCCATTTTGTGTTTGTCCTTAACTCCCTTCCCTATGAGGCAGGACAATTTTGTGTATGGTTCTGAGGGAACTGGTCTACTCCTCTCAAACAGGGAGAGGTGACTGTGTGTGAGTCTAGCACATTACAGCTTGGGGCAAATAAGGAAACTAAATCTAGTATTTACTATGTGTCTGTACTGTTAGGCACTTTACCTGTCATTCATTTTTTTTCTGAGGCGCACATTATTCTTAACATGACCTCAGAGAACCCGGAAGTTAGTAGAAGAGCTAATCTGCTGTCACAGGCTCATGATCTCCCAGACCCACATGAGCATCTGAGGGTGTGACCTCCAGTCTTGGCCATGGCACCTTGCTTAGAAATGAAAATGGGGGCTAAGATGCACCTGCACTTTGGGAGTCCCCATTGCTTCCCTGATTCTTATAAAGTAGCAAGTCACCACGAAGTATCAGCCACTGCCAGGGCTTGAGTCTGCATGAATTCTGATGACTTGTTTCTGCTTCTTTTATACATTGTATGATTATTTACACTCTATTTGTATCCTTATTAATTGTACTCACTAATAACTTCCATTCATTATGAGCCAGGTGTTTTCATCGTTTCAGATAACAAACTCTGCAAGGCCAGAAGCTCAGAGAACCTGAGTAACTCATCCAGATTCACAGAGCTAGGACTGACTGATAATACAGCTATATGAACTCGAAGCCAAGATTTCTCTTTAATCTCGTAGCAGAATATCGTTTCCAACAGGACAAAGGCCCAGGGACAGCCGGTTCAGCATGACTGCCAAGTGGTGGGTGGAGGCAGGCTTCCGGAGAAGGATCCCATCTGATTCTCTGGCAGAGATGGAGCTTCAAAAATCCTTTTTTCAGGCACACTGACAGATTCTGTCAATTATTAATATCACAACTGACTAGCATGCTATTTCTTTTTTAAAGATTTATTTATTTATTATTTTTGGTGTTTTTTTATTTTTTTATTGTTATTAAACTTTTTCCATACATCATACATCATTTCTCAATTGAATTTAGAGTCGCTTCCCTTTTCATGCCCCCCCCCCCCCCCCTGAGTTCCTGCACTCTGCCACACATGTTTTGCATCTTTTTTTGAGTCTTTCCAGAGTTTTATTTTTCCTGTTATTTTGTTGTTGTTCTCTCTAACTTGTATTGCATATATATATATTATAGATAGATAGATATAGATATAGATAATAGATGATAGATAGATAGATAGATAGATAGACAGACACATAAATATATACATACATACATACATACATATATATATCACCTGAATTGGAGGGTTTTTTTGGTTTTGTTTTTGCTAAAAGATGTCATGTTTTCCTTAAGGAAGTGTTTGAAGGTTCCTCCTTGGCAAGCCCAAACAACCATCAATCTTGCCCTTGTGCTATTTCAAGGAAACTTTTTGAACTAATTCTACAGATTAATAAGAAAAGGATTAAAGTTCCAAACAAAAGACCTACAAGCAACTCTCTGGCACACATCTCAGCTAATTTTGGGTTGGACTGGCTGTAAAGCAGTTTGTACGAGACTGCTTAGGATCCTTGGCAAGGGGCTGCAGGCTTGATTGGGATTAACCAGCACCTGGCTTGTTTCTCAGATTCTAGGCCATGTTAATCTGGAGCGTGTTTATGAGCTGGCAGGACTAGATTCAGGAAAACCAGTTTTGCAGAGATATTTCAAGTTTCAAGAAGAAAGGACTACAGGCAGATAGGTCTCTCTACAGCCATCAAATGACCTATCAGATGTATGACAAAAGCATGATCATCATCACTGCATCCCAACACCTTCCTGCAATCAGGACACGGGATAAAATGCCCATTTTTCACTGTTGATAACTATAGCAACTGACATGTTTTTCCATCTATATAAAAGTCCTGAACTTACATAATTCTAAAATAATAGAATAAACCTGAATTAGATATAAAACCAAAGAACTACAGAATCACACTATGAACATTTAAAATGCTGGTCAGATCTGCCCTCCTTTCTACTTCTAAATTAAGTTTTCAAATTAGTAGTTTCCACATTAGATAAGTCCTAATGAGAGGTAACCATTTGGCCTCGCCTCCTCCCCGTCACTAGTGTCAATGGTCCACCGACAGTTAACTGCACTGAGTACTCCATATGACCACAAGGGCTGGATATGCACATGTGCGACCTTATTATTCAGACAAGAAAGGGAAGCAAGCTTCAGGCTATCTCTCCACATCTGCCCAGAATCTCTGAGGGTGAGCATCCATCCATTTACAAGACAGCAGGCCAGCGAGGAATCTAGGCTTTTGTTACTGTTTTAATCTAAAGGCGTGAGTGGGAGTGTGGGGTTGGGACAGATGTAGGAAATGCGGTTTCCTGGTCATCTCCACACACCCACGTTAGAAGCTCTGGCAGGGAGGCCTGGGACTGTGAATTTACACAGACTCTCAAGCTGCTTCTCTTGCACATTAACGTTCGCGGTCAGCCAAAACTCAGGAGACTTGGACCCGGAGACAACCGTCTCACTGACACTGCCAGGCAGATTTCTGTTTAGAGGGGGTAAGAATTATTGTTCCCAACAACCAGCTAACAGACGAGCGGCTTGGGGTCTGTGATAACCAGGAAACGTGTCCTCTATCTGCACACTGAGCCTGGACCACAGCCCAACACCCTGGACTTCGGCCCCAGAACCGAGGTGCTTGCGCGGCAGCTCGGCCAGGTCCGGGCCGGGGTCTGGGGAAGGAAGGTCCGCGCCAGGCCGCCCCCGTCCCTCCCCGGCCTGCGCCCCGCGCCCCTGCAGAATCGAGCGTGCCGTTACCTGAAGGCGGCCGCCGGCCGGCGAATCGCGGGTTTCAAGAGCGAGAGGAGCCGCCGCAGCTGCAGCGGAGTCAGGCGGACTGCAGACGCCATGGTCCAGGTCGCTCGGCGTCCGGAGCGTGCGTGCGCCCAGCTCGAAACCACGCCCCAGCTCAGACCCGCCCACAAAGCAATGCCCAGCGACCTAGCTCTGCAACCCCATCCTGTCCTTTCTAACCCCTAGCTCTGTCTCCCACCATGGACTCTGTACTTGGAGTTGCCATGGTGTCCGGGAGGCGGGGCCACCTGTTGTCCTGCCCTGGTGGTCATCCAGACCGAGTCTCTGAGGGAAAAATGAACCTCAGACACCCATTGCTTTCTGCTGTTGTTGACAGGGTCTTATGGAGCTCCAGCCGGCCTGGAACCCATTACGTAGCTGAGGCTGACCTTGAACTACTGATTCTCCTGCCTCAGGCCGGATTACAGGTGTATGCCACAGTACCTGGCTATGTTCCATTTTCCACACTTCTCAATTTAGCTCAAAAGGAAGAAGAATTTAATGTTTGAGGCTTTTTTCTAATTAAAAAAATTATTTTTATGTGTGAGTGTTTTGCCTGCATGTATTAAGTGCACCACTTGTGCCTGGTACCTGGGGGGCTATAGATCCCTTTTAACAAGAGTTGCGGTTGTGAGCCACCCTCTGGGTGTTGGAAGCTGAACCCGGGTTCTCCAAAGAGCAACCAATGCTTTTATATAGAGCTATGTCTCCAGCTCTTTAAAAAAAAATTTTTTTAAGCGAGGTGTGGTGGCCCACACCTTTAATCCCAGCATTTGGGAGGCAGAGGCAGGGGTATCTTTGGGAGATTGAGGCCAGCCTGGTCTACATAGCAAGTTCCAGGCCAGAGGTGGCAAGGAGGTCTCAAAAAGACCAAAAAAATTTTTAAATAAATACAAAAAATTTTTTGAGACTCACACTGTAGCACAGGTTGGCCCTGAACTAGTAGTCATTAACTTGGCCTCCCTCCAGAGGGTTAGGATTACAGATGTAAGCCACCATGCCACTATGCCAAGCAAATTCACTTTTTACTTTTTTCTCAGAAGATTGAACCCAGGGCCTCATGCATGCTAAGCAAGCACTCTACCACTGAACTACATCCGAAGCCCCAAATGGACTTTTTTAGAATCACCTGATTTTCAAAACTCTTTGGTTGAATCAACATTTCTTTATTTTGTCAGAAACATTAATTCAGATTTCTCATCAAACAATGAGTTAAAAATAGCTATCCGTACAAATTCAGTACATCACCTTGCTGCTAAGCAAAATGGTAGCCTTGGGTTACTGGTGTTAGCACTCATTAGGCACATCTTGGAGAACTCATCCTTTATGTATAGTACTGCATTAGTTTACATCACTGTGACAAACACCCGAGAGAAATTAAATCAAGAGGAAAGGTGCCCAGGTATGGTGACCCACACCTTTAATCTCAGCACTCTGTGAGATTGAGGCCAGCCTGGTCTCAAAAGCAAGTTCCAGGCCAGCTATGGCTACAGGGAGACCCTGTCTCCAAAATAATAATAATAATAGATTTATTTTTTCTTGTGGTTCCAGAGCTTTCAGCACAAGGTCGGCTGGATCTGGTGCTTTGGGCCTGAGGCAAGACAGCACAGGTGTGGCAGAGACCAGCTGTGTGACAGAGGCTGCTTCCCCCATGGTTCCCACCTCCTAAAATCTTCCAATAATGTCACCAAACTACAACTTCATCAATGGATTACTCTATTGATTAGATCAGATGACTGGATTTACAAACTGGGACCATGCCTTCATTTATGAGCTCTTTGGGAGAAACTTTATATCCAAACCCAAATTGCTATGCCATTAAAAAACCAACAAACAAAACTCAGGCACTTTAATATGCACAGCTTTATTTATTTATTTATTTATTTATTTACTTATTTATTTATTTATTTCTGTCTTTTGGGGATAGGGTCTCCCTGTAGCTCCAGCTGTCCTGGAACTCACTATGTAGACCAGACTGGCCTTGAACTCACAGCGATCCGTCTGCCTCTGCCTCCTAAGTGCTAGGATTAAAGGCGTGCACCACCACGCCCGGCCTGCATCACTTTATTTTTAATATTTATGTACTATATGCCCCCAACCCAACTACAGATGCAGAACGGTGCAGAAGGGAGTTAGAAAGCCTTAGAGCACATAGCTGTGGAGGAGGCATTCATGTCTGTTTAGTTTCATAATGCTGTGTTGAATTGCTACATATTGTAGCTTTTTAATTCTTTATAATCAGCTGCTTATAAAGTGTTGCAACTATACTATAATCGCAATTTTTCTTTATTAAATATATTATGTAATTAAAAATTATGGGGGCTGGAAAGATGGCTCAGCGGTTAAAAGCACTGACTGCTCTTGCAGAGGACCCGGGTTTGATTCCCGGCACCTACATGGCAACTGTCTATAACTCAAGTTGCAAGGGAATCTGATGCCTTGTCTGATTCCGTGGGGACTGCATGACATAGGTGCACTTACACGCATGCAGGTAATACACTCATACATATAAAATAAAAATATTGAAAATAAAAAAATATATTTTATAACTTTATGTATAGTCTTCTGGTTAGATTATTTTGTAGTTTGTTTTACTTACTAGGTAGGTACATTGGAATGTAGCCCTGGGATGCTCAGAGATATTTTATTACTCTGTGATGTTTGCATTACCATGAGATGCTTTACTACTATGAAGTGATGTTTTGAGCTTTCTGATATTTAGCACTCACTACGTCTGACTACTGAGAAGGATACATCCTTCTGAAAGGGTATGGACTGAAAAGGTAAGGGTATGGAAAGTTCATCAAATGGCTTAATGAGGCACCTGGTCCAACTAGTCCAAAGCCTAGATCAAACATTTCAGAATTCTAAATTTCTGCTTGATGCTACATGATTTTTATAAATTGAAATGACTGACCAAGTTCCGGCCCAATTTGCCTGGCTAAGTTGTAGATCAAAAGGCAGATGTCCAGTCTCACACCTGAGATATCTACTTTATTTTAATTTTAAAATATTTTAATATTTTTATTTTACAAGTGTATTACCTATGTATGTAAGTGTACCTATGTCATGCAATGCCCTTGGAGGTTGGAAGAGGGTGTTGAATCCCCTGGAATTGGAGTTACAGTTGTCAGCCATGTGTGATAGGAACTGAATCCTGGTCCTCTGCAAGCACAGCCAATGCTTCTAACCATTGAGCTATCTATCTCTCCAGCCTCAAAGATAAAACTATGTTTAAAAACTATGTTTACCGAGTGAACTCAGGAGGGAATTTCCTGAGATAACATGGCCCAACAAGAAAAAAAAAAAAATACCACAGGGCCCAGTTGCTAATCATAAAATGAAAGACATAAGATTCACTATTGTTGGACTACCCAGGCTGTATCATGGAGACCAGTACAGGAAGATCAAGTCAAGACTTGGTGCTTACTGGACTTCATTTGGTGACCATGGGAAGGGAAAACCCCAGTGTGGAGCACAAGGGCAGCACTGATGGTAGTTTGGGCTTGCCAAGGAGGAGACTTCAAACATGAAATCTTTCAGCCTAATAAAGAAAAAAAAAATCATAAGCTGAAGATGCTAAAACCTATGATATATGTGGCACACATATATACATATTTTGGAGTGATGCATATTGGAAGGAACAACAACAACTACAACAAGAAGACTGGGTCAAAAAACTGACTGAAATGGTGAACTTCTGCCCTCAAAAATGTTGAGAGAGACTGAGAAAAAAATGAAAAACATGTTTGGCAGAATGCATGAGCTCTGGTGGGGTGGGGGTAGGGCAGGGAGGAGGGCACGGGTCTAGATTTGGTTTGAAAATTTGTATGAAATGCACAAAGCTTCAATAAAAAGTGGCTTTGAAAAAAAAGTCTGATTAAGACTGAAAAATTATGAAACACATAAAAATTCAATAAAAATACAAAAAAAAAAGGAAAAAAATTGACTATAAAATCTTCAACTGTGCTACAGATCAGGGACCCAGAATCTAACAGTCCTCTGTCACTTACTGGGGATCTCATGCATGATTACAAAATAGAATAGAGCTTTCCCATTGTCCTGGCTGTGTGCTTGGTCTCTGTGCTGTTCGAAGATTTTTCCCTAACAGTATGTTGTGATGGGGTGGGGATCAGACTGTAACTAGCAGCTGAGAGTGTGGTCTTTCGTCCCCCACCCCCAACCTGGCATGTTGCATGGACCCTACTCCTTTCTGCTGCTCCACCCTGTGGATCATCTTTGGGGTCTCTCTTGCTCCCCCATCCTCCATTCTTTACTCCAGATCATTTTATTTCTCATTTCCTTTTTATGATGATGATGATGATGATGATGATGATGGTTGGTGTCTGTGTGTGTGTGTGTGTGTGTGTGTGTGTGTGTGTATTGGGTAGAGCTATCCCTGAGAAAAGTATTGCGCTCCCTCCCCACTGTTCTAAAATTTCCTTTTGGAAGTGGGGAAATTGTAAAACCCACCTTGATTTCATCCCCTCTTCCCCTTCCCTGGCTCTAAACCAGGATAAAGGAAGAACTTGGTTCAATTTCTGGTAATCTTTGTCCGCAATGATGACAACGCTGAGTAAGCAACAGTGCACAATTTCAGCCCCAAAGTATATTTTAACCTTTTAGATAATTTGATAAATTGTTTATAAATCTGGGAAGAGCCTAGGGTGGCGGCAGCTGGCCTGGAATGCCCCTCTGGTCTCAACTTCCAAAGTGCTGGGACTACAGAAAAAAAGGGCAAGTCCAAGAAGTACTGACACAGTACAGGGAACATCAGTTGTGTAGACCACACTAGAATTTTCACAGAGTATAAACCCAACACTTTGGAAAATGTGATTAAAACAAGGTGGAAGAAACCGATGGGAAGGAATAAAAAATACATTGTTAGTCTCATTCAGATGTCATTTGGCCCTACAGAAAAAAGGTGTGTATTAGGAACTAAGATTCTTGTTCATATAAGAGTGGGCCAAGCACTGGGCCACTTTTACCAGTGACATTGTTAGAGCAAGTTGGTCTTTGCTGAGGTAAAATTCCACCAGAGAAGACTACTCAGACACAAAATAATGCCAAAGGAGTCTTTTTGGCCAGCACTTAAGAACTTTTACTTTATGTTCCTTACATTAGGGAGGAAATAAAATTTGAACATATAGTTGTAAATTCCAATGCAAAATGATACAATATTTTCTTGTAAAGAATACCAACTTAAATCAAGGAGCCTTTTCTTTCTAGCTTATTTCAGTCTAGAAGAAAATGCAATGTCTGAAAGCAGCTGCACTGCTGAGAGGATTACAGAGCAGCACTATGCACCTCAGGGTGAATCCTCTCTCTGTCCTACTTGTATTACAATTCTGTAACACACATTTACAGCAAGAACATATGCGTGCCATCCATTTTTAAGCAATTTCAACAAATAAGGGCAGTTCTTGGTGTGTATGTTATGTGGATAACTTTGTCTTCCCCAGTGAGAAGTGCTGGTCATTTGTGAGCCTTCATTAACTCAAAGTAAAATGATTGCAAATATCTTCCAAATGGTTGAAAGCATCTTTTGTTGTTACAACTCATTAAAAAGGCAAAGAGAGAAAAAGTACATTCAAATACATGGTTAGGAGACTTTTGTAATAGAATTTCTTCTTTCTGAACCTTAACGACATAAGAGATGAAAAGTAAAAATGACAACCACAGCAAGTAGAAAACTTAGGCTCGAAACCAACCATGGAGAATGTTTCATTTTTCAGGTCTGGTTCTCCCTGCTTACCTGGCTTCTGCCCAAGTACAGTGGTGGAACTTGGCTTTGCATCAAAACCCCTAAGAGATGGCTCTTTTCAGGGTTGAAGGAAAGGCCTTGGAGCCATGGAGAAGGATGGTGGTGCTGCTGGCTTCTGGTCCGAGACAGAATGTGCTGCCCAGGGGCACCTTTTTCATTACCAGTATTCTCTTTCCTTCTAGCAGCAGGACAAGGGGGAATACACAGGACCAGCCAAGCTGAGTAGCAGTCACATTCACAAATGTATCATGGCAATGGCTTATACTTAAGGCACCAATTTTTATTGTTTTGAAAGGGCTGTGTTATTAAAAACAAAATCCTAGGTTCTAGAAACAGCCTCAGGCCATTTGTGCTTCAGTGTCCTGGTGATCTCTGTCCTTCCCAATGATGTGGATGGATAATGGCACCCATGCCCGATTCTGCATCCAGTCCATAGCATTTGGCAGGGCTTGGGATGGTTTTAACCAGCAACACCCTTTGGGAAGTGATTTAAACAGATACACTGGATCCAGGTTTGGCTCCCAGAGAGACGCCCATATTCCATATATGTGTTCAGAACACATGCAAATGACTTCAAAGTCATAAGTCACCATGGCACAGCCAATGAGGTCCAGAGAGCACAGGAAGGGCTTAACAGTCATTGAGTCCAACCTAGCAATGACTAGCTCTTTGCAGTAGGGGCCATTTCTTGTAGAAGAGGTTGATCACCATGCTCACGTGAATATAAGGCTTCAACTGCTAACTGTCCCTCAACTCATGCAACTTGAGGAGCTGGACAACGGTCCAGACGTTAGTAGAAAACTGCCTCTAGTTTTCTCAAATTTTGTTTGTAAAAAAATTCATTAAAAATACTTTCCAATTTTGTCTTCTTAAAACGCTATTAGAATAGAGGCAACCAGAACACATTTCAGGAGAATCCAGGTTCCTCTTGAAGCGGTGGGACCCTTCCCTGTTCCAGTTTCCTTCCAATGTGGATATTCTCTGTTACCTTAAGCTTAAAGTGTGAACCTAGTCTGTGCAACAGGAGAACCGAGGTCCTTCCCTGGATAAGTGGGCCTGGGCTCTGTAAGAAAGGTAGCTGAATGTGGACTTGAGAATAATCCGGTGAGCAGTGTTCATGGTCTCTGGTTCAGTTCTTGCCCTGGTGTCCTTTGATGATGGCCTGTAAGCTGTAAGATGAAATAAACCTTTTCCTCCCCAAGTTGCTTTTGGTTACGGTGTTTATCACAGCAATAGAAACCAAACTAGAATATGTGAATATCTAGAGACTGGGAGGAGAGGGAGGCAGGAACTTTGTATTATTGGCATGCTGTAGGTGGACACCAGAAGTGCTCCCAAATATCCTGTAAGGCAGGAGATAGCCCCTCAGCGGAGGATGACCTGGCTCAAGATGCCAACAAGGCCACTCCAGGAGTATGTTGTGTATCTGTGAGGCTGAAGGAGATCCAGAATCAGAATGCACAATGCTGCTGTCAATGGAGACACTGGAATCTTTTGAGAGCCAGCAGACTATAACTGCCTCCTCGTGGCAGAGCTGAGCATCACAGCATACCCTGTGATTTGCAACTGCTAGCACTGATCCCAACTTGTCTTCTATTCTTGTTCTTTTCCTTGCTCCTAAGTTACAGGTGAGCTTGCTAGAGGCACAGTGACCAGACTCTGAAGTTATCCTTTTTCACTTTATGGCACACAGAAGAAAGTAAACATATTTCTACAGTACAATGGGGTAAACTGAGGATAACATCTCAACAGTGAGCAGTGCTGAGGCTCTGGTCACATCCAGGGATGAAGACTATTTCCTGATGGGTATTTCCAAGGCACACGGGCTGGGAAACTGCATGAAGCACCAGAATGGTAGGAAAAAATTCAAAAGCTCCCTGTAGAATTTATAGTCATCAAATCAGAAGCAGTTCTTGCAACAACTTCCAGGAGACTCTGTGAACTCTCTTCTCTTCCTTTTTCTCTCTGCCTGAGCACTACTTAAGTACCCCTAAACAGTTTATAATTTAACATGAAAGACTGGAATTGCACATAATTCTTAAAGCCTGTAGTGACAAACATAGCAACTGATACTAAAGCTAACAGATTCTATAGTTTTAAGAACTGTGGGTGTCACAGAAGACATCTGAGAAGAACTTAATTGTATTATTCTCAGAGAGCACAAAACAGTTGATTTTTACATTCCCTGAATGTTTTTTTCCTCACTCAGATGAAGAAACCACAAGAAACTGAGTGAAAGAAGACCACTTCCTCCTCCAAGGCCTCTTCTCTGCCTTTCAAAATCCTCAAACCCCCAGATCCAAAGGCTTCTCTCCCCTTGTCCCCCACAATTGGTTCTGTGCCATCCAAAGGTCTTCCTGCCCGTAGTTTCTTGAACGTATTGCGGCATGTGGATTTCTCTTCCTATTCTCCAGTTCTGGAATGCATGAGAGTTCTGAAGGCTGGGAGGCAGCACCCTGGGAGCCCGTTTATCAGTTGGGTTCACGTGGCTCGAGCCCCCGGGCTTAGCTCTGGCTGGCATGTTTCAGGAGGTTCAGCAGGTCTATTCTATGACACTGGTGGAGCGCCAGGGCTAGCTTTCCCACCGTGGCCCCCTTACTGCCTTCCCGCATCAGCCACTTCTGGAGCATCTGGTAAACCTTTTCCTTTAGTCCATCTCGCTCATAGTCATGGTCAATTTCATCAATCTGAGATTCGGTGAAGCCCAGCTTACGGGCACAGTTTTTCCACTGCCTTCCCAGGTTTTCCCTGATGGGGTTCAGGTGTTTATCAGTCAGACTAGTGGTATTATCTGTCAAATAGAAAAAAAGAAGTATCAGGCTATAGCCCATTTGAATACTCAAGCTCCTTGCATTGCTGAAAAGCCTCAGTAAAGTGAAGAGAACCAGAAGCCAGCCAATAAAGATCTTTTTGATTTGTTTGAGATAGTCTTACTATGTTGCCCAGGCAGGCCTCAAACTCACAACCCTCCTGCCTTCACCTCCAGAGTGCTGGGGTTAGTGGTGGGTACCAACATGCTTGGTAATAACTGCTACTGAGTTGCTGGATGACATTTGACCTAACTGCAGCCCATAAGGAGTCTTTATGTGACTTAGAATAGGGTGCCTGTGCTTCCTGGGACATGCACCCCAGAGCCAGAGCTGATGGCTTCGTGAAAAAAAGCTCCTACCTGGCTGGGTCTTCTATTCATCCCCTGATTGAGACCTGTTCATATTCAATTTCTTAGATGTAATGGGGGAAAAAATTCTGTTCCTTTGGGACAACTTCCACTTACATGTGGCCACAGTGAAGGGCATCATCTCTAGACAGTGCACTGTACTTTTTTTTTTTTTTTTTTTTGAGACAGGGTCCCCCTGTAACCCACGGTCCTGGAACTCACTGGTGTAGACCAGGCCTGGCCTTTGAACTCACAGAGATCCACTCTGTTCTTTTTTTGCCTCCAAGTGGCTGAGGATTAAAGGCGTGCGCCACCACGCCCGGCCACTGTACTCTTAATACGGACACCATGACCCTCAGTTGTGAGCCTCATTCTGTTACCATGCTCCCTTAACTCTCGATGGACGAGGCACACGCATCTTTAGACCTATCCTTGCACTTATTTTCTCTCCCCTCATCCAACATCTGTCCCCTCCTTTCACAGGTCCACAGCCTTCCTCTTGCCACTGGCTCCACCCCATTAGACCTGCACAAAAATAACAAGTAAAGGGAGACAGGAAAATAAGAAAAAGCTGCCCCGAGCCAACCACAGTCCCGATCCCCTTCCTACCTCAGAGGATGAACCTCTGGGGAAAAGCACTTTGTTTCCCCCCAACTCCCATCTTTCCTCAGGACCACTGCACAGCTTTTGTCACTGCTGTCAGCAGTCCAAGAACTTCCCAAGACACGGCTGAATCTCCAGTCTCTGTGAGACTGGCACTCCAGATGCCACTAGATTCACAAACATTGCTTTGGTTTCTCAAAAGTTAAGAACCTGTCTTCTAGGCATTTTAAAGGTTACTCTTTGAATGGCTTAGGTCATGGATTGGCAAACCTTCAAGGCCTATGGGCCCAGTCTGGCCTCTGTTTATTTATTTTTTTAAATATTTTATTTTTATAATTTTTACTTGTGTGTGTATGTATGTGTGTGTGTGTGTGTGTGTGTGCACGTGCGTGTGTATGAGTGCATTGCCTGCATGTAGGTGGGTGTACCTGTTTCATGCAATGCCCCGGGAGGTCAGAAGAGGGCACTGGATGCCCAGGAACCGTAGTTATAGATAGTTGTTAGCAGGCATGTGGGCGCTGGGAACTGAACCCAGGTCCTCTGGAAGAGCAGCCAGTGGTCTTAACTGCCGAGCCATCCGTCTAGCCCCCCTCCTTGTTTTTGTAAATAGTTTCTGGGACCACGACTGCATATATTCTCATGCAGACTATCTGTGGTTGTTTTTGCACTCTTAATGACAGAGGCCTCAGAACCTGTAAAGCCTCACATATTCATCACACGCCTCTTCATGAAAAAAAAAGCCAATGCCAAAGTTACGCAGAGAGCTGAGTTCTTGTTTCTTTCTGAGACAGGTCTTGCTGCACAGCTCAGGATGGTCTGGGCCTCATCATTCTTCCAAACTCAACCTCCCCAGTGATAGGATTATAGCTACGTCCCACCACACATAGTTGAAAGCTGTGGAAATCCATGAGATAGCTCTTCTCTTTTCATTAGAGTACTGTTGAGCGCATGGCCTTCTGTGTTCTACAGAGTCCCTTTGATGCAGAGCTCAGGGAGCTATTTCCCCCAAGATGAAAGTTTATCATGCCAAGATCTTCTATGTGCAGCGTTCTGAGACTTTTAGCACATACAGACTCATTTAAATTTCAGAACAAAGGAATCAATTAGATACTGTGATTCTCTGTGTTAAAAAACAAACAAACCACATAGATTAAATTAGAAAGAATTAAAGATTCCTGAGGAAACATGAGACAACTTACAGAGAAAACCTTGAGAGAAATATGAAGGTTCTATTATATATTTAAGTCCATGGTCACTAGACTTTGGGTCCTGTTTTTGCCCTACTGCTGGGGACTGAATCCAAGGCTTCATGCATGCAAAGCAAGCAAGCTACCACAGTCCCATAGTCCCATGTCAGTACAACACTGATTTAAAAGACCTTCTTACCAAAGATAGCCCAGTGCGTGGAAGCTGGCTCTTCTTTGCATTTGCTGTCTAGCTGTGGAGAGCTCATTCCACTAATCTCCATGTAATTACAGTTTCCGATCTGAATCCCAGTACTGTTGAGTATAGTATACTTTGCAGACTCATCTGAATAGAGAGAAATATAGGGGTAAAAACATCAAGATCGAAAGTGAGAGAAGTAATACGGAAAGGTAAAGGAGTGGGCTCTGCTACAATGGTAACTAAGTGTCCTGCGCCACTCTAGCATTTCCTTCTTTAAAAGGTAGTTACTCAAGCCGGGTGTGGTGGCGCACACCTTTAATCCTAGCACTTGGGAGGCAGAGACAGGCAGATCTTTGTGAGTTCAAGGCCAGACTGGTCTACAGAGTGAGTCCCAGGACAGCTGGGGCTACAGGGAGACCCTGTCTCGAAAAGACCAAAAAAAAAAAAAAAAAAGGTGGTTACTCAAATTCACAGTCATGGTAGCTGTGAGTAGTGGTGTACTCCTTTGATCCCAGCACTGGGGAGGCAGAGGCAGGTGGATCTCTGTGAGTTCAAAGCCAGCCTGGTCTACACAGTGAGTTCCAGGACAGCTGGGGCTACAGGGAGACCCTGTCTCAAAAAGACCAAAAACAAACAAAAACAAAAAAACCCCCCAAACCACCCCACAATACAAAACAAAACAAAAAAACCCCCAGAAAACCAAAAAACAAAGACCATACATGTTGAGGCAGATGCAGGAGGATCTCTGTGAATTCAAGGCCAGCCTGGTCTACATAGTAAGTTCCAGGCCAGCTGGAGCTACAGGGAGACCCTGTCTCAAAACGACAAAAACAAAACAAAACAAACTGTATGTGTCAACAAGAATATGGAGAAAATGGAACTCCTGTCTATTGTTGGTGGGAGGTATGACCAAAGTAGAAGACAGTCAATGTTGCCTCAAAAAGTTAAAGAGAATTACCATATGATTCAGTATTTCAATTTCTAGGCATGTGTATACACACATGTACACAGAAATATTTTGCATCCATGTTCAATGACAACAGTAGCAATCTAAATGTTCATCAACCTATGAATGGTTAAACTAAATGGGGTCTATAATACATATAATCCTTTTTTTTTGTGATGCGAATGATTGCTAAGGATACAAGGTAAATGAAGTACTGAAATACACTAGTCATACACGGTAAAGGAAGTACTGAAATACACTAGTCATACATGGTGAATGAAGTACTGAAATACACTAGTCATACAAGGTAAATGAAGTATTGAAATACACTAGTCATACAAGGCTAAGCTGGGTGCTGAGATGGCTCAGAGGCTAAAAGTGTGTGTAGACCTGAATTCCATACTCAGAACCCACATAAAAGTGGGAAGAGAGAACTAACCTCTCCACACATGTGCTGTGGAGTATACATATGTACACACAAACACACACAAACATACACACACTAATAATAATAGTAATAATATTTTTCTTTTTTTTTGACAGAGTCTCCTTGGTCCCAATCTGCCTTTAAAGGCATAGTCCACCAGGCCCCGTGTGTAATAATTTTTTTTCTAAACAGGCCAAATGCTGTAAGACTTCACTTGTGTGAGGTACCTAGATAGACAAATTCAGAGAGCCAGAGTGGTGGTAGGCAGAGCTGGGGAAGGTTCAATCTGGAGATGGATGATAGTAATAGATGTGGAACTGCAACTGTTCTCAACACCTCTGGACTGTATTTTGAAAATGAAGACAGCAGTAAATTATGCTATAGCTACTCTGTCAGAATTGAAAGAGAATGTGACACTCACCTATAATCTCAGCACAGGGAGGTGGAGGGTGAAGGATCAAGAGTTCAAGGCTAGTCTGGGTTACACAGTGAGATAGTCTCAAAAGCAAAACAAAACAGTGTGGCTACCACCAGGTCAGGAAATGGAGGTGGATGAAGAAAATTACAAAGCCCAGCCACACTGCCCAGCAGGAACCTACCACCCAAACATCTGCTAAGGGTCTTCCGAAACCTCTCAGCTCAGTACACAAAGCTGGCCTCAGCCCTACTCTAACCTTTCTCTGCCCTTCCTTCCACCATCTCCATCTCTTGTCTGGAGATTAGTCCTGCCAGCTTTCCTTCGGATCCCCCGTACTGTAATCATGCCTTTGATCTGTTCCCTCTGCCTCGATGGTTGGCCTCCTGTGAGCCTGCCCTGTAAGCCTAGTTCTGGATGCATGCAGCACAGGGCTGACTACTGAGCTTCACAGCAGCCATATGCCTGCAACGTCTCCACTGGAGTGCGGCCTGGTGGGCAGAGCCATGTCCACTGCCTTTCAAATTCCTTTTGCTCCCTAGCCCAACACTTGGTGTGAGGCATATGCTCAGAGTCCCTGGTGCTGAGCTGAGCTCAACCGACAGTCACTAAAGACAATTAGGAGGTCGTTACAGGAGAGGGCAGGTAAAGGACAAGGCAGATCTGAGGGGGGAGCTAAATTCACTTACCTCTGTCTTATCTGCTTCAACTGGACTGTCTACTTTAGACAGTCCAGTTGAAGCAGATACCATGCTTATTTTCTGCAATGAAGCCAAGCAATGGGGCCCTCTTACCTGAACTGTATGAAGTGTACAACACACAGAGTATCTGTGAGTAATTATGGGTGGTCCAGGCTGATCGCACCGAGGTCCGTGGAATCCTAGCAGAAACACCTTGGCCATGCATAGTCTTTAAAGTATCTTCTAGCTCTACAGGCTTTGTCTTTTATATGAGACCTTTTACTAATAATATTTACTAAACACTTATTCTGTATATTATTAGGCACAGTGCTAACCTTCCTTCTCCATTTCACCCTCAGCCCACTGTCCCTACTTTACATGGACACTCTTAATTGAGAGCCTATATGGTTAGTACTGACTTCACAGAGAGTACCTAACTTAGTATCAGGATTTTACCCTGACCTGTCCACTCTGAAGGCTGTTATTGAATCATAGCTTTCTTCTACCTTCCTGCCACTCAAAACCCTACAAAGGCTATGAAATGGAGAAACCACTGTAATATTAGAAACACAGGGGAGTCTGCCATCTGTAAACCTTCAGGTATAGCACTTCCACTTAGAACTGTGCTAATGAACCCAGAGAAGTAAAATGAGTTACCAGCTCACATGGGCAGGGACTGTTGGCAACAGCACTAGAACCTGTGTATCCTAACTCTGAGTCCCAGTCTTTTCTTAACCTTAAAGTCGTCAGAGCTATTTCACTGAAATACAGATATCCTTATTCTCCTTTCTCATGTACGGTAGACATACCCTCCCTGTATGGCAGTGTGAATTAGAAAGCTCACTTTTGGTGCACATTAGTCTGATCACAGAAGCTAGCAGAAGAATCTCATTGGGAACAAGAATGCAGCCTTTTCACTAACGCAGTGCTCTGTAGGAACCTCCTTAGAGTACACAAGCAGTAATGGAGGTCCTCCTCAAACTACTACTGAGAACAACTTACCATCCATAAGGGGACAGAGCTCTCTACATCTGTTCTTAGTAGGATCGAGGCCAAGAGGGAGAAGGAGGACTCTAGCAGCAAACTAGTAAGGCTAGTTACTACTATGCAGAGCAGACAGACCAGAAAATGACACACTGAATGATGGCTTACAACCTGCCTTCCACCCACCACCCAGATTACACAAGGAAGGAATCTGAGGCTGCTTGTTCATCTGTATCTCCCCTGTTGCCTGGCACCAAGCAGGAAATGCTGTAGAAATTGTCATTAATTATAAATGAATAAAATGATACAATGGCACTGACAAAACATTTCAGTTGTAGACACAGAAAATCAAAGGACATCTGGCATCCAGAACACGGCACTCAAATGATGGATGTGGTACAGAGCTGCTGAGCACCTAACCCAACACTGTGCTTCCACAGATCCTATAAGAAAGACTATAGGAAATGCAGGATGCGTTGGAGAATTTGCCATTCTAAAGAAAATGTGGTCTGTGTTTGTGTTTTTTTCAGCAAGGAACACAGGGCCTCATGCATGCTAGGCATGCTCTATACTGCACTCCCAGATCAGAAAGTGCTACCGCTCTCAGAGCTTCCTTACACGTGCTGAGTTCAGGAGTCCTAGGACACAGTACAGGTATTGCTAGTGGAGACATTCAGGCCATTAAGACAGTGTGGGAAGTACTGTTTGGTAATAATGATGGATACTAAGTCACTTGCACTCCAGAGTATTAGAATCTGTTATTGGCTAGCTTGGACTACTTGAGCAGGACACAAAAGCTGAAAAACACTTTTTTTTTTAAAATTACAAATGGAAGCCTATACAAAAAATAAAAATAGCTAAGATTTATTTCTAAACCTTTGGAAATCAACAAATAAGGTAAAAGTATAAGCAAATACTTTCCACTTATCTGAGAGGCTGGGGGTACTGGGATTACTATTCCAGAAAGACTAGAGTGAAGGTGCCGGCCAGTTACAAGGACATATAAATCACACTGTGGTGCATCTGTGAGGAGACTAGCAAACACAAATGATCTCAGACTGAGTGGTGTGATGGAGACCACATCAAGGTGTGATGGAGACCACATCAGGTGTGATGGAGACCACATCAAGGTGGCAAGTTGCATCTGGCAGCTGAAGACTCAGATTCTGAGCATCTTACTCTGTCCTTATCAATAACTTACAGTCCGTGACAAAGCCAGTGGTTGCTTTATTTTAAAAATTCACTTACCGGGGCTGGAGATATGGCTCAGTGGTTAAGAGCACTTGCTGTTCTTTCAGAAGACCTGGGGTTTGAATCCCAGGACCCACATGGCAGCTAACAGCCATGTGTACCTCCAGATTCAGGGATCCCAGACCCTCTTCTTTCCTCTGCTGGCATTGCACAACACAGGTGCACTCACATACATGCGCACAATATACACACATAAAATAAAAATAGAGCAAAAAAAAAAAATCACTTACCTGATGGTGGCAAGGAGCCGAATGGAATGGTGGGCATGCTTCCCAGTGGGTTGGTCTCAGGCACTGGGGTTTTATATACACTATACATTTGGCTTGGATTTGGCCCAAACCAGAGTCCTATACCTGCGGTTCCTGGATCTAACGGTCTTGTTCCAAACCCAAGTTGGTTATGCAATCCACTGTTCCAATATACTTGTTGTTGGCTAGCTGGCCCTGCCAGTTGGTGTACTGTGTTACCATGACTGGTTGGACTGGGATCTGCCAGACTTTTCACCCCTGTACTTTGAACATTCTCATGAGGTCTCTGCTGTGCAAAGGGGTCATGGGAGACCCGTCGTCTCCTTTCTTCCTCTCTATTGTAAGCCACATTCTGTCTGGGCTGTGTTTTCCTCTGCTTCTCCGTGAATATGCCAAAAGCATGATAGCTGGCCTCCTCTTGGAGTTTGCCCTGCACACTGCGCTCAATATCTTCCTGAGGGTGGTCTGGAGCGGAAGAAAACCAGGACTCTTCCACAGGCCCCATCTGGAAGTCCTGGGAACTGTGCAGCGAACCAGGCTGTTCTGCAGCAGGGAAGAAATGATTAATGTAGTGACATGCTGAAAAGGAGAAGCAAAGAAAAACAACTAATAGGAAGCCCAGGCTGGCAAAGAGAGAGGGAAATTACCACAAACAACAAGAGAGTGAGTGCTGCAGGAATGACTGAGAAGAAGGGACTTGAGCCAATCAGGATCAGAGAGGTGCTTGTCACCTGGGAACCCCATGGGGGCTGTGTAACATAGCAGCTGAGCTCTCTATTCATTCTCTAACAGCCTGTAGGAAGTGGGGCCAGGAGGTGGCTCAGCAGTCAAGAGGGCTTGAGCTCTTTTAGAAGACCAGGGTTTGGTCCCCAGTAACCACATGGCAGGTTACAACTGCCTCCAACTCCAGTTCCAGAGAACCTGCAACTTCTTCTAGCCTCTGCAGGCACCTACACACATGTGATGCACATACATATATACTCAGGCCCATGCACATACACATAAAGTAAGTGAATAAATCTTGTTAAAAAGGCCTATGGGAACGAGAGTTATTATGATCATGATTTGATGAAGTTTGGGTGAAACTAGATAGCTCACGCCAGGTCAGAAGGCAGTGACCTTGATATATAAATTCCCTTTTGTCTTAAAGGAAAAAGCTTCTTGGTGTAAATCTGAGACCATCCTTTCTCCAGTACTCTGACCTCAAGGACTTTGCTCCCAAATGCATCCCAAACTCCTCCTCAACCACCACTGTCTTCCTATCAAGACTCCTATGAGACAGATTAGATCGCTTGTGTTAGGACACTATGATTTTGGTGAGCACACTGTTACTTAGTATTTCCATGATACATAATTGGATTTTAGAGGATATAGAAAGTCCTTTGAGGCAGGTGTCAACCTTGTATTTTCTTCCCTTCCCCACATGTTTCTCAGAAGTGTTTTAGAGTGAATGACTGAGCAAGCAAATGAAGAAACAGGCGGGTTACCTGAATTTGACCGGCTTGGAGGTAACGGTACACAGTCATATTGGAGAGAACACATTCTTTTCAAAACTGAATTTTGATCAGGATATACTTTCTATAATTAAGAGTATACACACACACTTTAGTAATGAGCAGAAAATACCCAGTTCCATAAAACTACTAGAAGAATGAATATTTTCATACTATCAAGATATCTCATACAAATTTAATAAGCAGTAAGCATTTTTCAATAATTAAAATTTTCCCTAAATATTGAAAATGATCTTTCAAATTAACAAAGTTGGAAGACTTACAGTTCCAGATTTCAAAAGTTATGAAGCGACAGAACTAAAAACTTTCATTCTGGCATAAAAAACAGACACAGAACAAAGAGCTGAGGAATTCCATTCCCCACCCCACCCCACATCCCACCCCCCCACATCCCACCCCCATAAATGGTTAACTGACTTCTGACCAGGGTCCCCTGGAATATTCAGTGAGGAAAACTGGATATACACATACTGAAAAATGAAGCTGGACCCTTTCTACAAACAAAAATTAATTCAAAATAGATGAAACACCTAAATTCAAGAGCCAAAATGACAAAGTTCTTAGAAAGCAGAAAGAAAAAAGAAAAAAAAGCAGAAAGAAATGTCCTGATGTTGATCCCCACAATGATTTCTTGAATATGACACCAAAAGCACAGGTAACAGTTTTTGGTGCAATTGAATTAGATTATATCAAAATTAAAATGTGTGCATCAAAGGAAACTCAAGAGAGTGGAATGGAAACCCACAGAATGGGAAAATATTTCCAAATCATATCTATTTTATGAGATGAATATTCAGAATATATGAAGAACTTCTGCAATTCAACAACTGGTAAAGGAAGGGCTGGAGATGTAAGTCAATACCAGAGTATTGCCCAGAATGTGCAGGCCCTGGTTGGACTCTCAGACACGCATGCACGCACACACGCACGCACGCACGCACACATGCACTGATATTATAGCCAAGCATGTCTGTAACCCCACCACTTGGAGTAGGGTTAGTTGGATTGAGTTGGAGACTGGCTTTGGTGACTTAGGGAGACATTGTCTCTGAAAAAAAAAAAAGGAAAGAAATTGAACAGATATTCCTCCAAAGAAGATGGCAAGTAACACAAACACATGAAAAGATGCTGAACATCACTAATGGGAAATGTAAATCAAAACCATGAGGAGAGGCCACTTCATGCTTCACAGAACAGCTAAAATAGACTGAAAACACACAAAAACAACAAGTGTTGGTGAGGATGTGGAAGACTGAACTCTTGTAGATGGTGCAGCTGCCATGGAAAATAGTTTGGTGATTCCTAAAACACGAAACAAGATTCCTACATGGTCTAGCAATCTCATTCTTAAGTACACATCACAAAGAATTGAAAACACAGACTCAAAAAACACTTAAACAGCAATGTTTTCACCAGCATTATTCAATAATAGCTCAACAATAGAAACAACCCTGACACTGACAGATGAACAGATCAATAAAATGTAGTATTATTCATGTAACAGAATATTACTCAGCCAGAAAAAGGAATGACATTCTGATAAATGCTCTAAAATGGATGGATTAAAAATATGGCAGCTGGGCAGGCGTGGTGGCACATGCCTTTAATCCCAGCACTTGGGAGGCAGAGGCAGAGGCAGAGGCAGGCAGATCTCTGTGAGTTCAAGGCCAGCCTGGTCTACATAGTGAGTTCCAGGCCAGCTGGGACTAAAGGGAGACCCTCTCTCAAAAAGACAAAAAAAAAAAAAAAAAATGGCAAAAAAAATGTTTGCACAAATGGAAAAATGTGTGATTTTTATTTCTGTGGACTACCTAGAATAGGGAACTCAGAAGGGGCTGGAGAAAGGGCTAATTAGGGACTTATTTAATGGGTACCATTTGTGTTTGGGACAATAAAGTTTTGAAGTGGTTAATGGTGATGGCTACATAATTCTGAACTGCACACCCAAAAATGCTAAAAAGAGTCAATTTTATCATGTTTTTTATCATGTTAAAGAGAAAAAGTAGGGCTAGAGATATAGCTTAGTGGTAGAGAATGTGTAGGAGGCCCTAGGTTCAATCCCCAGGGGAAAGGAGGGAAGGAGGAAAGAGTGGGAAGAGAGGGAGAGAGGGAGGGAGGGAGGGAGGGAGGGAGGGAGAGATAGAGGGAGGGAGGGAGAGAGAGAGAGAGAGAATGTCCTTCCCCTTGAAGACAGTTCTGTGTCATTACATTTTTGCCTTTTTTTAGAGTGGCTTCATACATTTAGATCATTCCTGATTTGGGGAATCTACTTATGATACATTGTTTCCAACTTTTCATTTGCTAAGGAAAGTACAAGCAATTCTGAAATTAAATGCCTGAGAATACATGTTAAGAACAGGTTCCTAACCTTTGAATATGTGTACATGGGCAGGCTCCTATTGCTTTGAATATGGACATGAGAGGCTCTTAACACTGTGAGCATGCATGAGAACACAGAAAGTTGCTAACGCTGTTTAATACACATAATACTTTGACCATGCATGCATGGACAGGTGCCTAACACTTTACATATGCAAGGGACAGGTCCTTGCAATACCTGACAGGTAATTTACCTTCTAAGAAACTTTGTCAGTTAGAGATGTCTGCAATTCTGTTTTTACCAATATTAACTATTATCTATCATTAAAAATGGTAATCTTAGGGATAATGTTTTAAGACAGAGTCTCTCTCTGAGCTTGGAGTTCATCAATTTTCTAGACTAGCTGATGACCAACCCCCGGGACTTCCTGTCTCTGTCTCTAAGCACTGGGATTACAGATAGTTGCCACCATGCCCAGATCTTTACATGAACACTGGGGATCTGAACTCGGGTGCTTGTGCTTGTACAGTAAGTACTTTACCTGCTGAGCCACCTGCATCTCCCTAGTCCTCCACCTTCTTTTATTTGTGTCAGATTTTGCTATCTTCTTCAGATAAATGCTAGGATAATTACTTTTTAGCCTTTCTTCTCTTTTAAAAATATTTATTCATTTAGTTGTGTGTATATATGTGTTTGGGGTGACCTTGGAGGTCAGAAGACAACTTGCAGGAATTGGTTCTTTTAGGGATGTGGGCTTCAGGGATCAAATTCAGGTCACAGGGCCTGGTGCCAAGCACCTGTTGAGGCATCTTACTGGATTCTCTTTATATATACCACTAAGTACTTAAGGAGTACTTAGTAATATGTTTTAACTTAAAATTTATTTTACTTCTATTTTATGTCTATGAGTGTTTTGTCTGCAGTGTATGTAAGTGCACCCATGTCATTTAATGCTATCAGAGGTCAAAAGAGGACACTGGATCCCCTGGAACTGGAGTTATAGTTGTTAGCTGCCATGTGAGTGTTGGGAACCAAACCTAGGTTCTCTGCAAGAGCAGCCAATGCTTTAATAACTGCTGAGTCACCTGTCCAGCCCAATTTTTATAGGTAATTTTTGTTATCTTCTTATCAAAAGTATTTTCTAAATTCCTTCATGACTTACTTGCTTAACCAAAGGGAAAATTAATTAATTAATTAATTTATTTATTTATTTATTTATATTTTTTGGTCTTTTTGAGACAGGGTCTCCCTGCAGCCCCAGCTGTCCTGGAACTCTCTATGTAGATGAGGCTAGCCTTGAACTCACAGAGATCCGCCTGCCTCTGCCTCCCAAGTACTGGGATTAATTATTTATTTATTTTTATTTTAAGTGAGTAAGTATTGTGCCTGTATGTATGTAAGTGCAACCACGTTGTGCAAAGCCTGCAGAGGCTAGAAGATAGTGTCAGATCTCCTGGAACTGGATTTAAGGATGGTTGTTAGGCACCATGTGGGTGTTAGGAACTGAACTTGGATCCTCTGGAAGCACAGCTTCTTAACTGCTTTTTTTTTTTTTTTTTTTGTCTTTTCGAGACAGGGTCTCCTAGTAGCCCCAGCTGTCCTGGAACTTGCTTTGTAGACCAGGCTGACCTTGAACTCACAAAGATCCGCCTGCCTCTGCCTCCCAAGTGCTAGGATTAAAGGCCTGCGCCACCACGCCCAGCTATTTTTAATTTTGTGTGTGTGTATGCCAGTGCCTGCAGAGGCCAGAAGAGGGCATTGGATCCTTTGGAGTTAGAGAGGTTATGGCTGTCTAATGTGGGTGCGGGGAAACAAACTCTGCTCTAGAAGAACAGCTAGAGCTCTTAATCACTGAGCAATCTCTCCAGCCTCATATTATACTCCTTTTAAATGTTTATACATGGTTAATATAAAAAATGTTCCATTGTTTTGAAAAGTGTTTAAAGGAAGATGTGATAGTTTTTAAAAGATTTTATTTATTTTATGTGTATGAGTATATTGCCTGTATGTGCCTAAGTGCACCTGTGTTGTGCAATGCCTATGGAGGTCAGAAGAAGGTGTCAGATCTCTTGGAACTGGAGTTACAGACGGTTGTTAGCCACCAAGTGGGTGCTAAGAATTGAACCTGGGTCCTTTGCAAGAGCAGCAGATACTCTTAACTGCTGAGCCAGCTCTCCTGCGCCATGATGGTTAGTTTTAATCGCCAACTCAAACTAGAATCCCCTGAGCTGGGGCGTATCAATTAGAGACTGTTTAGATTAGGTTGGCCTGCAGGCATGTCTGTGGGGACTATCCTGACTGGTTAGAGGACCCACCCACTGTAGGTGTCCTGCAGGCATGTCTGTGGGGACTATCCTGACTGGTTAGAGGACCCACCCATTGTAGGTGTCCTGCAGGCATGTCTGTGGGGACGATCTTGACTGGTGAGAGGACCCACCCACTGTAGGTGTCCTGCAGGCATGTCTGTGGGGACTATCCTGACTGTGAGAGAACCCACCCACTGTAGGTGTCCTGCAGGCATGTCTGTGGGGGACGATCTTGACTAGTGAGAGGACCCACCCACTGTAGGTGTCCTGCAGGCATGTCTGTGGGGACGATCTTGACTGGTGAGAGGACCCACCCACTGTAGGTGTCCTGCAGGCATGTCTGTGGGGGACGATCTTGACTGGTGAGAGGACCCACCCACTGTAGGTGTCCTGCAGGCATGTCTGTGGGGACTATCCTGACTGTGAGAGAACCCACCCACTGTAGGTGTCCTGCAGGCATATCTGTGGGGGACGATCTTGACCTGTGAGAGGACCCACCCACTGTAGGTGTCCTGCAGGCATGTCTGTGGGTGACGATCTTGACTAGTGAGAGGACCCACCCACTGTAGGTGTCCTGCAGGCATGTCTGTGGGGACTATCCTGACTGAGAGGATCCACCCACTGTAGGTGTCCTGCAGGCATGTCTATGGGGAACGATCTTGACTAGTGAGAGGACCCACCCACTGTAGGTGTCCTGCAGACATGTCTGTGGGGGACGATCTTGACTGGTGAGAGGACCCACCCACTGTAGGTATCCTGCAGGCATGTCTGTGAGAGCACCTACCCACTGTAGGTGGCACGGTTCCCTGGGCAGAGGATATTAGACAGTGTAGAAGGAAAGTGAGCTGAGCACTAGCACTATGCATTACTTCACTGCTCTCTGCTGCCTTGATTTTCTTGATGTAGCCTGGAACTGTGAGCCAAAAGAGCCTTTTCTCTGAAGCTATTTTTGTCAGATTATTTATCACAGTAACAGGAAATGAAACTAAGATAACAGGCTTTTAGAAGTCATTAAATTAAGCATGTTCTTCAGTCTATTTGCTGTATCAATCAGGATCTGTGATACTAACTCTAAGCCTGACTGATGGATTTGTCCTTTTTCTTTGAGGTCTGTCAATTTTTTTTTATGTATTTAAGGCCATGCTATTAAGGATACGGCAATATTTACTCCATCTTTCTGTGAATCAAACCTTTTTATCATGATCTAACATTCCCATTTGAGGTGATAGCATCTACCTTGATTAGCTCTTGGGGTTATATTGAATACATCTTTTACAGTGTAGGTATGCCTCAGAAGCCAGCTCCCTCCCTCGCTCCCTCCCTCCCTCCCTCCTTACCTACCTACAAGGAACATGGCTTGCTTGCTTGGTCTATTTATTGAAGCCTCCTCTTCCTGACTGTGGGTGCATGGTCCTGACACACTCAGCCATGGCAGCATACTGATGCTGTTGAACATGTGCGTGCATATGCTATGTGCAGGTTTCTGTTTCACTTAGCTGGCTAGCTGTTAAGTGGACTTTGATGAGCCTCTCTGACTCAACTAGACAGCATCCCCCTGCTTCTGCTTTAGATAATGCTGCCCCTGGGCACTCAGCACAAGGGAAGTACGGGGAGGAGCCGGCTTCTCTAAACAGCATGCTGTGGTTCTCAAATGGCTGTCCCCTGCAGCATCTGCTTGCTCTTCCATTACCTCTCCTTTGGCATGAGACTGTGGGTTCCATTCCTGTTCTCCTGTGTGTCGCCACAGATCCGAGTCTGTTGTCTTTCTATCTGGGACACTTTCTGTTTGACTGTTACTTTGCTTGTTTTGTGATGCTGGAAACTGAACTCTAGGCATCATGTGTGCTCTATCGCTGAGCCACGTTCCCAGCCCATGCAGTTTGTCTGTGGTTTGTTTGTTTTTTTTTTTAATTCCTCAGAATGACTGACTCACAGTACTTTGTAGTGTTTGTTTTTTCATTACTACATGTATTTCCTCTCATTTCATATTTTGATGGGGAAGTGAGCCAATTTGCCAATGTGTTACTTGCATACAACTGCTAATTTTGTTTTATGTGTTCACCAAGCTACTTTACTTCAAATTCAGTAACAAATCACTTGCTTCAGTTTTCATGGCTGACAATATGCTTTGATAGTTGCTACTCTGGGCAGCTGCTGTGTTACTTACCTTTAAACTTGCCACGTCCTCTTCTACAAATTCTTCAAGTTGACTTACGTAAAAAGGCCTAAATTGTTCTTCAATGCCTATATGAAAAAACAGTCCTTTAAATTTCTTATCTTTTCCTTATTTTTGTGTATGTATGTGATTTTGCATATATTGTGTATATACATGTATGTATGTATGTATGTATGTATGTATGTACAGGTGAACCTATGGGGTTGGGGGAGGAGTGTGTTCATATGTATGTACGTATGTGTATGTATGTATGTATGTATGTATGTGTGTGGAGGCCAGAAGCTGACCTTAAGCTACTGTTCCTTGTTTTCTTGAGACAGAGTCTTGACAAGTGAGCTAGTCTGGCTGGCCAACAAGCCTCAGAGACCTGCCTCTCTGTCTCCACAGCACCACAATTACAAGCATGTACCACTTGGATTTTTTCCTGTGGAGATTGAACTCAGGTCCTCGTGATTGCAAGGCAAGTAACTTACCAACTGAGCCATCTCCCCAGCCCCTTACATTTATTTAAAAAAAATAATATTAAATATTAGCAATCTGTAATTTTTTAATTACTTACCTTAATTTCTGGACAAAGCAATGAAATAAAGTTTAAAATTCCAAATTCCTGACTGTGATAGAGAGAACAAGTCAATACCAGAGAACAAGGTTGAACTCTGGGAGCCCTAGGCTTGGGCTGTGACACAAAGTCCTGATTGTGGGTTAACCTCCAAGTGAACACGGATGACTGAACTCCAAATTCCCACGAGAGGATGGGATACACAGCATAACATATGGAGGAAAAAGGTAGAGCTACTAGACTTGGGGGCAAAAAAAGAGCTGGGTGTGGTGGCTTACCTATGTAATCCCAGCAGCTACAAGGCTGAAGCAGGGGGACTGGCAGCCTAGGTTACACAGGGAGTTCCAAGCTAGCCTGGACTGGAAGAGTGAGACTCTGTCTCAAAAAACAAAATGGAAAATATAACAAAGGGAAATCCTTAATTTGAGGTGGGTGGGCTAGCCAGAGGTTTCCTTATTCCTCCTGCTAAGTACAACAAAATACCCTGGCTATTATATATAAAACCCTGGAAAAAAGCTAGGCAGACAGACCAGCTTGGAGCTCAGGGTCTGAGGAAACCTGCCTTTAGTTCACTGTGTTCCTCTTTGCCTCATACACTCCACAGTTGGGGCTGAAAAGCTAGTGGCCTAGAAATATCAATAAGCACAAACAACAGTAATGACAAAATGACAGTGACAAAGCCTGCTCTTTCTAGCCATAGGATTAAGCAAGGGGCAGCCTTCCAGCATACAAAAACCCTTTAGTTAATTCTACCTCAGCCAATGCCTGAGGAAACAATCCTGACTCCACCCCATTCCCACCAACTCAGGACAATGAAGAGCCCAGAATTCTACCTGGTGAGAGGTACTCCCACATCCCCACTAGAGTGAATCAGAAATCACCAAACAGGAAGGCAGGACTTTCCTGCCCAGAGCTAGTAAAGAGCTACACACACACACACACACACACACACACACACACACACGCACATACACACACACACACACACACACGCACATACACACACACACACACATACACACACTTAGAAAGACATGATTTCTCAACTGCAACCAAGCTGCACATTTTTCAAGTGTTAAAAAAAAAAGAACTGTCAACCCAGAATTGAACGTCCAGCAAAAAAGTCTGTCAGAAATGAGAGATCAAGACATTCTCAGAAGAAAATAAGAGAATGTTTACCTCTCTTATGAGTAAAGGAAATTCTCTAAACAAAAAGCAAATGAGAAAACTGAAAAATCAGGGAGAAAGAACACATGAACAACATAAAAGACATCTGGCCTTTGTCCTGGTTGGTTCATGGCAGGCAGCTCCAAATATCCTGGAATCTCTTTGAGTAGTAAAGGTGTATTTGGGGCAGGGACAGGGACAATAGAGTCTCAGAACAGGGGTTGGTCAATGGAAAGGCCAAGCCACCAATGAGAGTTGGAATACTGGGCACTAAACTTTGACCTCCAGGAAGGAGTGAGGAACTGAAGATTAAGCTCAATTACCAAAAATGATTTACTCAACTGTGTCTACATAAGTTCAATACCAACCCATAAATGGTGGGGTTCAAAGAATTTCTGGGTTGATGAATAAAAGAAATTGGAGGAGAGAGGTAAGCCTGAAGGGGGTCTGGAAGCTCAGCAGCCCCCCACCTGAATACTCAGCTTATACATCTCCTCTATTTGGTTGTTTCTGAATTTAATATACTATAATACATGGCTAAACCTAAGTAAACTGTTGTTTTTTTAATTATAGGAGTCTTTCTAATGAATTACTAACCTGAGATGGGGTATGAAAACACCCAAATTTGTAGTCAGCTGAGCAGAAGTCTGGGGACCCTATGTGCAGATGGTGGGGATAGTCATATGAGACGAAGCCCTTAAATCTGTGCAGTTTCATGATAGCTTGTATAGAGCTGAGTGTGAGGACACCAGGTTGGTGACATATTTGGTGTCAGAAGTATAAATACGTGTAGTATAAGGAAAAAAGACACACAGTAATCAAAACTGTGGCTAAATAGAAAAGGTTTTCTCCTTGTATTCTCTTAACTATGAGAACTGAGGCAGAACTGAAATTTGTTCTGACATGTCTTATATGTTTGAAGAAGTAACAGTCATGATCATATATAGGAGATAGAAAGGTGAAATTTCCATACTTCACTCAGCAACAGCAAAAATAAAACAACAGCCAACTGTGGACTGTGATAAACAACATACAGAATATGTAAGCCTAGAATGTCCTTTGGAACCATATAAACAGAATGTTCCAAAACACTGCAGATGAATCAAACTACAAGTCTATACCATGTTCAAGAACATACAGAAAAGTAGGGGGGGAAGCTACAGACTGAATCTTAACACCCCTCTAAAGGCTCATGTATTGAAGCTTGGTCTTTAGCCTGTAGCTCTTGTTAGGGAATGGAGGGACCTTTAAGATGTAGGGCCCAGTGGGCAAAGTCAGGTCTTGGAGAGTGTGCCATGAACGAAAAACTGGAACGCTGGCGGCTCTTCTTGTTCTTGCACATGCTGGTCATTAGTGAAGTTAACTTGTGCTTTGTGCGCTGGCCATGATGACTCACCACAGGCCCCAAAGCGATGGAGCCGACCATGAACTGAATCCGCTAAAACTTATGAGCCAAAATAACTTCCTCTTCATTTTTTAAAGATTTATTTTTTTTAATTTTTATTTATTTCTGTATGTGTATGAATGTACTATCTGCATGCAGGTCTGTGCACCCATGTCATGCAATTCCGCGGAGGTCAGAAGAGGGTGTCAGATTCCCCTGGAACTGGAGTTCTCCTGGAATTGGAGTTACAGACGGTTCTTGGCCGCCTTGTGGGTGCTGGGGATCGAACCTGGGTCCTCTGTAAGAGTGGTCGGTGCTCTTAACCGCTAGGCCATCACTCCAGCCCATGATTTATTTTTTATTTATGTGTATGTGTGTATGTCTACATGTATGTATGTGCACAGGCATGTGAGTGGTCGTGGAAGGGTGGCTATGGAGGCCAGAAGAGGGCATACCATCCTGTGGAGCTGGAGTTTTAGGTGGCATGAGCCTTCCCATGAGGGTGCTGGGAACCGAACCTGGGCCTTCTTAACCCTGAGCTACCTCTCTAACCCCTTCTTTCTCTTTAAATTTGATTAGCCCAGATACGTTGTTACATTGATTTGAAGCTGGCTAATTCAAAAAAAGAAAACAGAATAAAAAGCAGAAAGAACAGAGAAAAATGAACAACTTGGGCCCAAACACATCAATAATTACATTACATGTAGTTAAATACACCAATTAAAAGACAGTGAGATTTTTAAAACATGACCCAATTCTTTCACAAGAAATTTATTTCATGTATCATGATATAGGCAGCTTAAAGTCAAAGGACTGAAAATGATATACTACTAAAAAGGAAAGCAAGATAACTATATTAATCTTCAAGAAGTGACATCAGAGCAAAGAATACTATCAGAGATAGTACTTAACGATAAAAGGATCAACCCACCAAAAGAGCAGTCCTAAATTTATATGCACCAAACAGATATGTGAAAAATGAAGAGCAAAAGACAGAACTAAAAGCAGAAATAGACCATTTCTCTCTCAGCAACTGAGTGATGATGCAAAAACTAAACAAAATCAAGGACAGAGAACACAACACCATCAACAACCAACAGGATGTAATCACAATGCACAGAACACTCTATTCAGTAAAAGCAGAGCACCGAAGTATTGCTCTCAGACTCACAGAACATAGGCCAAGGGCGATATGACGAACCTCAAGAAGCCTGAGTGAATCTAAGCAGGAAATGTGTTCTCTGTTCATACCTGAGTCAGGCCAGATATCAGCAATAAGAAGCTAGCAGGAAAATCTTCAGGCCCTTGGAAATGAAACAATATTCTAAATAAGACTGGGTCAAAGAGAAAGTCTCAAGGGAAGTGAGGAGAGATGGTTAAAGTGAATGAAAAAAACAACATGTCAATTGGGACACAAAGCAAGGCTGAGAACAAAATTTCTAACAATAAATGTATACATTATGAAAGAGCGAAGGACTCAAATCAATAACCCAAGTTCCTAAGTTCTTTCCACAAGAACCTAGAAAATGAAGAGCAAAATGCACACAAAGCAGGCAGCAGGAAGGAAATAAGAACAGAAATCAGTGAATTAGCAAACAGAAAAACAACAGAAAACAAACCAGACAAAAAATTAGTTCTTCTAAATAATAAAACTGATAATCCTTTAAGATGGAAAAAGAAAAAAGAAACTGCAAATTACTAATGTCTGGAATGGAAAAATGGGTACCATCATGGACTCTGAATGCATAAAGAATGTAAGTTATGCTAAAAAAAAACAGCTTTACAGACAGAAACTTGAGAATTTAGATGAAATATGCCACATTCTCCAAAACTACAAACTAGCATAATTATCCTAACAGAAAACAAACAATCCTGAATAACCCTAAAACCATTAACGAAACTGATCTCAAAGTTAAGAATTACCCTTTCAATCTCCCAGTCCGTATAGTTTCATGGTAGAAATATACCAAGCTTTTCAAGAAAAATGATTCTACATACTAGTATATGATGTTACATTATATATCATTTACATCATGGATGATGTTACCTATCAGGCTCACAGATCAGAAAGGAAGAAATAAATCTGCTCCTCTTTGGAGATGGCATAAAAAATCTTTTTTGAAACCTTCTAGAATAAATGAGTTGAATAAAGATGAAGGATACAAGATTGACGTACAAGCATTAACTGCACTCCTCTCAATAAACATGGACAGCAAAACTGAAAATATAGTACTACTTAGAATTGCTCAAAAACAAATGATGCCCTCAAACTGGGGGCTGGAGAGATGGCTCAGTACTGAAGAGTACTAGCACTGGCTGCTCTTCCAGAGGACCCAGGTTCAGTCTCAGCACCCACGTGGCAGCTAACAACCAGCTGTCACTCTAGTTCCTGGGGATCTGATGGACACCCTCTTCTGGCCTCTGCAGGCATTGCATAACACAGGTGCACTTACCTACATTCAGACAAAATAATTTAAATACATTAAAATTAAAAATAATAAATAATTTAAAAAATGGAAAATCTTTTGCTTGATGAGGTAACCCAGGTCTAGGAAAACAAACGCATGTTCTCTGTCTTTGTTTTTGTGGTGTTGTTGTTGTTGTTTTGGTCTTAAATACTTTATTTATTATTTTTAATTTTAATGTGTTTAAATTATTTTGTCTGAATGTATGTAAGTGCACCTGTGGTGTACATCTGAGATGTTATCAACTAGGGAAGACTGAGTGAGGGGAATACAGGTTTTCTTTGTAATATTTTTTTTTTCTTTCCAGGGCTGGGGATGGAACCTAGGGCCTCAACCATGGAAAGCACGTGCTCATCTCTGTAGTATGTCTAATGAATTTATATAAATTTACAATTTATCCCAAAATAGGAATTTAATTTTTAAAGTAAGAAAGGCAAAGATGAGACGACACCAAGCTAGAAGCTTAAGGCTGATGGATCATGTATGAAAACTGACAATCAACCAGCACTCCCATGATCCACTGGTGAGAGTGAGGGGCACAGCTCTAGTTCTGTTTTCTCACAGAAATATGGACGTAAGATGCTTTCTAGGCTCCTTCATATCTTCCACTGCATCTAACTTCCTGCCTGACTCTCCTTTGTCCTACTTTCCATATTTTTAGGTAATCTGGGGACACAAGACAGGGTACCTACAAGAAGTAGGTCGAACATCCATGTTACCTTCCTTTTCCCTCCACTACAGGAGCCAATCTGAATGTCAAAATAACATTCCTAAAGATACCAACAAGGGAGCTGGAGAGATGGCTCAGTGAAACTGCTCTTGCAGAGGACCCAAGCTGAATTCCTAGCACCCACATGGCAACTAATGACCGTCCATAACTCCAGTTTCAGGGGAATCTGATGCCTTCCTCTGACTCCGTGGGCACTGTAGTGACATGAGTGCACTTACACACATGCAGGCAATACACTCATACACATAAAATAAAAGTAATAAATAAAATATTTTTATAAAGATACCAACAAGATGCTAAAGAGAGGGAGAGAAATAAATGAAAGAAGTGAGGAAACAAGAAGGCCAGTTGAACAACCCAAGTATACATCAACAGATCAATAGTCTACAGAATGGAAAGCCATAAAAAGGAAATTCTGACACATTACACCAAGGATGAACCTAAAAGATGACACACTCAGTGAAACAAGCTGGATATGCAACACAAACATTGTATGGCTTCACTTCCATGAGATACTCAGGGTGGTCAACTTCGGAGAGATAGAAAATAGAATGGGGGCCACTAGGGGCTGGAAATGAGAAAATGGGAGTTAATGCTTCCTGTGTATAGAGTTTCAGTCTGGGGTGATGGAAATCCTGGAGATGGACAATGGTGAACACTGTTCAACAATGGGAACAGACTTAATACCATTGGACTTAATACTTAAAAATGGATAAAATGGAAAGCTTTATGTATGCTTCAACACATTACAAGTTACTTCCAGGGGCTGGAGAGATGGCTCAATGATTAAGAGCACTGGCTGCTCTTGCAGAAGACCTGGGTTCGATTCCTAGCACCCACATGGCGACTAACAACCAACTGTAACTTCAGTTCCAGGGGAATCCAACACCTTCTTCTGACTCTGTGGACACTGTATGACATAGGTACACTTACACATATGCAGGTAATACATTCATACATATAAAATGAAAATAAAATATTTTAATAGTTAGTTACAAAACTAAAGAAAGAAATAAACAATTAAGCCTCGTGCTCTTGGGATTGATGAGACTCTGCCATGACAGAATGTTTAAAATCTGGCAAATCAGTATGAAGCCATCCATAAAGTGGAACTCAAACCATGTCCTTAACTGTGACGGTTGATCTTTATTACCAATTTGATTGAATTTAGAATCACCATGGAGACACACTTCTAGGTGTGTCTATGAGGGGATTCAACAGGGAAGACCTACCCTGAATGTGGGCAGCACCATCCCATGGGCTGGGGCTTTGGACTGAACAGGAGAAAGCAAGTTTGAGCCCCAGCATTTATTGCTCTCTGCTTCCTGACCCTGGATGCTCTACGGCCAGCTGCCTCACACTCCTGTAGCCATGACCTCCTGCCACGGTGGGCTGTATCCTTGAACCAAGAGCCACAACAAATGCTTCCCTCCTTAGACTGCTTTCGTCAGGTACTTTGTCGTAACAACAAGAAAAATAACAGACACTGCTGAGGAGTATCACTGTGTGGGATGTGTTCTGAAAAGGCACACAAGACACTCTTACCAGGAAATGTTGGCCGGTTTTCTGGGCTCGCCTGCCAGCAGTGCTCCATGAGGTGGATGATCTCCTGTGGACAGTGTTCAATGATGTCCTCCACATCTGGCCGGTTCCCAGAGTTTATGCAGATTAAGAGCTGCTTTTCACAGATGGCATCTGCAAAGAAAGAGGAGCTTCCATTGAGACATTGAGGTCCAAGCAGGAAGACAACAGAACCTGGATGATCCTGCTGATGTGTCTCTACCTATGGTATGTTCTTCCCACGGCTGTCTTACTCCATAGGGGAGGAATGTCTTTGTGACAAGGAGCTGACATAGTCCACTGTAGAGATAATCTAACAACACTTTGAGGTTTGTGGGTGGGAGAAAAAACTCAAAATGAAGCTGGTTTTTCTTTTCTTTTTTTGTTTGAGACAGGGTCTCCCTAAAGACCCAGCTGGCCTGGAACTCACTCTGTAGACCAAGCTGGCCTTGAACTCACGAGATCTGCCTGCCTCTGCCTCCCAAATGCTAGAATTAAAGGCATACACCACCACACCCGGCTTAAAGAAGGTTCTTAGCTGCCACGTGGGTGCTGGGAATCGAACCCGGGTCCTCTGCAAGAGCAGTTGGAGCTCTTAACTGCTGAGCCATCTCTCCAGCCCTCGAAGCTGCTTTTTCTTTTTTCTTTTTTTTTTTTTTTAAGTCCAGTTACCTTGGAGTTTATTTAAACTAAGGAAAAGGTCATGTTTTCATGCAATACATACTTGGTTCTTTAAATAACAATTGTGACAAAGAGCAGAAGGAAGGTATTAAGGAATGATGCACTTGTGATCCATACAAAACACTGACATTTGGGGTTGTACATAATTAAAGAAACATCTCACTTTTTGAAATACTGTGATAGCCAATACCGAGAGTCATGCCTTTCTGTGGGCATAGGAAATAACTTAGAAAATAAAACCAATCACACTGGAACTACTCCATTTCTTTAAAATCACTCAGCAAGAACAGCAACATTGAATTTCCATACTGATTTTACATAGCTTCTATACAGTACCTTGACTTAAATCCAAGAGCAAAGTTAAGACTCTCCTCCTCTATTTTTGGTAAACAACTGCATGGTAAACTTAGATGACTTTCCCCCTGGATTTTACCTCTGAGTGGCCTTTTTAATATTTTATTTAAAAGAGGGTAGGTTTGGCACTTTTATACTGATGTCACCAATGTTAATATTTCTTGGGATCTCAGGAAGATTCACATACTTTACAGCTGAAACAGCACGGGCTGGAGCTCCTGCTAAGCCAGCCTCAGATTTCTCCAGTTTATTTTGTGCATCAATTTGTGTAACAATCTCATTCGTGTTGGTCTCCAATACCATTCCCCCCATCACCATTTCTGCAAGATTATGAACCTGTCCACATGAAATATTAAATCCAGTTCACAGACATTTTTAAAACATTTGTCTAATGATTCTACAAATACTTGAATTAGATCTAAAATGCCAAGTTCACTTTCTGAGGAGTCCACACAGAAGACAAAATATAGTGTTGCGTAATGTCTATAAATCAGTTTGTTGTCAGATCCTCCAATTAATAATCCTCCTTGTAGGAAATTACAAACATTTTCATCTCGCTTAGACACCAAGTGGAACATCTCCCTGAGGATCTGCTACTGTGTATCTTCCCTGTAGGGTTGGTGGAACTTCAAGAGCTGTGGCTTCCTGTGGTTGCTGAAGATGAAGATGGCCTTGATCATGGCTGGGCCGGGCGGACTGGGTGGGTGGGCGCTGGGGCCGGGGTGGGGGTGGGGGGGCAGGCGCGATCACCTCCAGAGCTTGCTAGCACTGCTTCCCCACCCACCCCCTCCTGCATGCGCGGGGCAGGGGAAGCTGCTTTTTCATAGAACTAATGGAAATCATGGGTAAAGCCAGGCGCATTCCACGGATTTCAATACAGAGGCAAATACAAGATGGCCTGGCCTCCAAGAAGCTCAGTTTAATGAGAGTGACTTAAAATGCAGAGTGATAATTGATAGTCTGGAACCAAGAATGACAGATTCTGATAACATAATCATGACTAGAAGATCTGTCAGGGAGAGTCTAGAAAATTAGTTGGAATTACCCAGGTCAAAAATAGGGAAGAAGGACTCCTGAAGACTCCAAGCTAGCAAGGCAGGAAATGAATAGGCTAGGAAGATAGCAATCATGTATGCCAGAAATTACTAGTTCAGTGAAAGCGGACACTCTGATAGAGCTGGGAGATTCTAGAGAGGAGGCTGGAGAGAAGCAAAGGTTGGAGTGTAAAGAGCCTCACACTTCTCACAGAGGAACCTGAACATTTCCTGAAGGACATAGAGAGTCTTCAAAGGACTATCTGCCTTTAAAAAAAATCTTTAGAATTTACTTTTATGTGTATGAGTGCTTTGCCTGCATGTATATAAGTGCGCCTGCGTTGTGCCACGCTCCCAAAGGCCAGAAGACTGTCAGATCCCCTGGATCTGAAGTTATGGACAGCCATGTGGGTATTGGGAACTGAACCCAGGTCCTATGATAGGGTGGCTACCGGGCAACTTAGTATAGCTAATGGGCAACCCTGGTGGCCTATGGGACAATGCTTATAAATTTATGAATTTGTTTGGGGCAGTGCTGCTTTGGAGCTTCCTGTGGTAATGGGCCTAACAGGCAAGTAGACGCCTGGGTCATGGCCAGAGAGTGAGGCTGAAGAGGCATCAGGCAAAGAGATGATCACTGATCCACACAAGCTGATAAGCCCGAAGAATGCCCTGGAAAGCTGCCATTCCTTTCCGCACCAAACCAAAGGATACTGCTTATGTACTTGTCTCCCTATATAAACCATGACTTACTTGCTTTATGGTCCCAACTGACTGAACTGCCCACAGGAGTAATAGGAAAAACTCATTCTTGAATGGGGTCAAGGTATGAAGTGTGTGCCTTGGAGCATGAGAAGCTGTCCTCATTTCAGGAAGTATCTAGAGTTTTAGACCAATTCCCAAGTTAAGTTACGGTAGAGAGGCTTCAAGTCACCCAAAGATCTGATTCCTAAATTGGATCACTTATCCAACAAAAATCTCCTAAGAACCTATTGTGTCCAAGGCAGTGTGTGTGTGTGTGTGTGCGCGCGCAGCTGACGATGAAGAAGTAGCAGTGTCGCATGTGGGAATAGCTTTATGGAACTACAGAGGGCAGTTAAATGAATGAGCCATTACAGATTTTAACTAAATTCACTTGAAGGTCATTATTTTATGAGAGAATTATTAAAAAAATTTTTTTTTTTTGGTCTTTTCATGACAGGGTCTTCCTGTAGCCCCAGCTGTCCTGGAACTTGCTCTGTAGACCCAGCTGGCCTTGAACTCACAAAGATCTGCCTGCCTCTGCCTCCCGAGTGCTAGGATTAAAGGCGTGTGCCATCACGCCTGGCTTAAAATTTTTTTAATTATTTAAAAAAAATTGTTTTATTACATTAAAAAATTTAGTTAAGCCTGGAATGGTGGTGCACACCTTTAATCCTAGCACTTGAGAGGCAGAAGCAGGTGGATCTCTATGAGATCGAGGCCAGCAGGCCAGCTGGGGTGATAGGGAGACTCTGTCTCAGAACAAAAAAGCAAAACAACAATAACAACGGTGAATGTGTGTGGGGATGTGTGTGGATAGACAGACAGACAGACAGAGAGATAGAGATGGATAGAGATATAGTGTGCATGTGTGCCAAGGATAACTTGCAGGAGGCAATTAGTTCTCTCTTACTGCGTGGGTCCCAGGGATTTGTTGTTGTTGTTCTTTTTGAGACAGGATCTCCCTGTAGCTCTGGCTGTCCTGGAGCTCTCTCTGTGGACCAGGCTGGCCTTGAACTCACAGAGATCCACCTGCCTCTGCCTCCCAAGTGCTAGAATTAAAGGTGTGCGCCACCATGCCCATGGGTCCCAGGGATTTAAGCCAAGTTCTCGGCCTTTGTGGTAAGCACTTTTACCTACTGCACCATTTTACCAGGCCTCAGAAACAGTTCTGATTACTACCAAAATCCCACCAACTGTAAATGTCTTACTTTCATAGGGCTCCTTATTCGCAAATATTGCCCAAAGCAAAATGCCAAAGCTGTACACATCTGACTTCTCGGTGGGCCTGGCATTGATGTCACTCAGGTGCTCCGGCGCCATGTAGTAGAGGGTGCCACCATTCTTCTTAAAGGTGTTGTTAATTTTCCTCTGCTCATTGTGCTCCTCTGTAGTCAATTTGCTCCATGTCCTAAAGGATGCCACACCAAGATCGGCTATCTGCAAAAGAGGTAAAGACAAAAGAATTATTGTGTGAAGGCTACGAGCAAATCAGGCTTGAGTTCATTAATTGGATTGGGGCTTTCCCAGTACATGTACAGCACAGTCAATTTTCTAATGGCAGTGCTGGGCCTATTAAAATAGTAACCTCTTAGTAGACTGAGAGACTGCACATTCCAAGAAAAATCTCCTTGAAAGGAATGTTCACATAAAATTCTGGCCACTTGATTTTGGGGGGGGGGGGGCTCTTTCTGGGTTTGGGGGAACTAAGGCATATGGAGACCAAATACCACACCTTCTATTTGCCCAGGACTGTGGCTGTGTTTCCAAGGATCCCAAAGCCACCCTGAGGGTGAGAACGACGCCACTGCTTGTTTTGAGCTGGCAGCCTGAACCTAAGAGAAGATAGGAGGGGGCAGAAGAAAACAGAACACAAAGAAAAGCAGAGAAAATACCTAGGTCAGACAGAGCAAAGAGGAAAGTAGGGGTTTGGGGGGATAGGGGGGTGGGAACAGCAGAACAGGACAGTGAACCAAGAATCCAAGGTGACAGCCCCCTTCTGTCTCCAGGAACATTTGGGGATGAGCATGTGCTTGTCTGAAACTCAAATTTTAACCCAGAACATCAGGGATGAGCTGTTAATTTATAGAATGAGCCATCTTAAAAGAAACTGGAATAAATATCCATCCCAGACAGTAAGAGAAGCAGGATCTTGTGTGCAGGTCTGGGTTCTACCCCAGGGCTCTACGTTCTCAACTTCTCCTGGCTCTACCACAGCCATACCTCTAGCTGCCTTTCAAGACCTTCTAGCTTCAATTCCAGCTGCCAAGACCAATTATGTGTGCTGCCTCCTCCCCAGTTAAATGTAGCCCCTGAATGGACAAAAAACAGGCCCCTTTTTTCCTTATTACCCTTGTATAATGAAAGGTTTTCAAAGGGAAACTGATTTTTTTTTTGGGGGGGGGCTTTATGAGACAGGGTCTCCCTGTAGCCCCAGGTGGCCTGGAACTCACTGTGTAGACCAAGCTGGTCTTGCCTCTGCCTCCTCAGTGCTGGTATTAAAGGCGTGTGCTACCATGCCTGGCTTGGGAAACTGATTTTTTAAAATGTAAACATGTAAACAAATACAAATTTCCAATCAGCCAAATTTGAAAATAGAGATCTTTGTTCTGAGGTATTGGATCTAAACCTAGAGCCTCAGGTGGGCTGGACAAGTACTCTACCACTGAGCCACAGCCCTAGCTCCACAAAGTGGAGGATTCTAATTAACGTCCACATGGCTAATTGTGACTCTTAGGCTACATCTGGAGTCTAAGAACATTTTCCAGCACACTTCCAGATTCCCTTTATCTCAAGGTAGAAAAGTCTCAGTCACAAGATTTCCTGGGAAGAATGATAGATACTCCAGGGCAAACACAGCAACCTTTGAAGGTTTCCATCTCAAGTCTAACAGAAGAGGGAATGCAATCTAGGGAAGAGACTTCTCTTTCCCTTCTCCATTCATTTTCATTTTCCCCCCAAAGATATCCAGTACATCCTTACAGTTATATCCCAACCCCATCAAACCCGCCCTTATCCTTTCAAAGCATGGTCGAAGCCTTTCAGTAGCACTAACCTACTGAATGCTGAGCCAGCTTTTCCTTTACCGTCAATCACCTTCGAGAATGGATGGAAAATACGATGGAAAGCTTTAGCTGAGAGTACCCAGCTTTCTGGGAGTGTACAGACTATGGTTTACCTTAATGTGAAAGTCACTGTCGACAAGAATATTTTCAGGCTTCAGGTCCTTGTGTATCACACCTTCTCCATGTAAGTAGCACATTCCTTCGACCGTCTCCATAATTATTCTTCCTCTTACGGACAGTGGGATACTGGTCTGAAAAAAGATGTTAAGCCTGTAAAACTGAGAAGCAACCCAATGGGCCAGAGCAACTCCTCCATCCAAGAGTGATGGGATCTGAGCACAGGACAGTGTCACTAGGCTTCCTCCCTCCAGATGTTCTGCAGTGCTGCCATCACCAGAAAGCCCTTCCACAAAGATCCCAGGCCAGGGCCTGCAGGGTACTGCTGTGGTGATGATTTTTTTTTTTTGTATTTTTATTGAATTTTTTATGTGCTTCATACATAATTTTTCAGTTAGTCTTAATTGCTGTTATACCTGCTTCTCCCTTGGCCCCTCAATTCCCCCCCACCCCCACCCCTGAGTTCATACCTTCTGTCATTTGTGCTAGAGTCCACTGTGCCAAATTACCCTCTCTGCTCACTCCTCAGTGTCAGTTCATTCCCTGAGTTTAGTCAGCCTATCTGGAGTCTCTCTAAAGAAGGCCAGGTCTTCCTCACCCAACCACCATGTGCTGCTAATATTTCCTCAGCCAGGGTTGGGCTCTGCTACCCATTTCTGCAGTTCTGTGCTGGGTTTTTGTCCAGCTGAGCCTGCATGGGTCTTGTCTGCACGCTGATACCAATGCTGTAGGTTCATATGAACCGGGTCCCAGGAGCTTCTAGGATTCATTTCCATTTGGTCTTCTATCACCTTCCTGGCTCTTAAAATCTCTCTGCCCCCTCTTCTGAAATGTTCCCTGAGCCCTGGGTGGTAAAGCTGAATACAGGCAGCCTGTCTATGGAACCACACTCTGTAGACTCCTCATCTTCATGGTTTGGTGACTCAGGCCCTTTGGGGTTCCTGGTCTGCTGTGTAGTAACTGCTGTTGTGATTTACATTACAAAAATAAACATTCCATGCCAATCTGGTTGCATATAAAACACTATAAAATATAGTATATAAATGTCCTTGGAAACAATGACATTTATAATGTAATATTTAATAATTATTATAATTAGTATATAATTACCATTACTCTTAAGATTGCATCCAAAAATCTGGAATGGTGGCCAGAATATTTGAATGAACACACGCATTTTGATAGCATACTCATATAATATAACACTGCTATTTACATTAGCTATAGAAATAACATTAAGGAAACATGCATGTGAAATAATAAGAGTAAAGAATACAAGGGAATATGTCTACTCTGATAATTATATAAAAAAACTATGTCTTATTCATTATTCTAAACTTATGCTGAAATCAATTCATAGTTATTTAATGATCTGGCACTATATACTTCAGGTCTTTGTAGATTCTCAGATCACTCTTAAAATTATACTCTATTCTATCAATCTCAATGTGAGTATCAAAAATTCATATGTTTTTATTTTTTGGCGTAAAATTTTAGTTTTTCTTAATATTAAAAGCAGCTGATGGGGCTGGAGGGATGGCCTAGCGGTTAAGAGCACCGATCGTTCTTGCAGAGGACCCGGGTTCGATCCCCAGCACCCACATGGTGGCTGAGAACTGTCTGTAACTCCAATTCCATTAGAACTCCAGTTCCAGGGGAATCCGAGACCCTCTTCTGACCTCCGTGGCATTGCATGGGTGCACAGACCTGCATGCAGACAGTATATTCATACACATAAAAAAAAAAAAAAACAGCTGACAAACAGAATGATTTCTAAATATCTATGTGCATGCCAGTTATTGGTTAACAGGAAAAAGTTAAGATGATGGAACTTAATTCCCAAGCCATGTCAAACCTTAGTCTTCAAACCATATTTAACTACATTATGCTATAACTGAACTACAGCATTAATAGCTTGACTGCAACAATATAAAAAACAGTGGAAGGCTGGGTATGATGATGCCTACTTGTTTTCCCAGCTACGGAGGAGGCTGAGGCAAGAGATCACTTGAGCCTACAAGTCTGAGATCAGAACTGGCATTGGAGCAAGACCTTATTTACAAAATTGAATAAATGAATGAATGAATGAATGAATGAATTAGAAACAATAGCAGAAACTTGTTCCTGCCTTAATTGGTATATATTTTTGGGAAAGCACAAACAAGCCCTACGATTTTCTCCTCTGTCCTCTTCCTGTTTCTCTTGAGTCCTAACCAGTGAAACTTATCATTGGCTGACTTATCAAGGTGACTTACTGCTGAATCAAAATGTCCTCTTTCACAAGGTTGATCTAACCTGGTTTGGGGGAGGAAATTACAACGCACTGTACATAAATGATCATCTTTCATCCTCCCTACAGATGTTCATGTTCCTTAGAGATCTGCTTACTTAGAAGTTGTGAGGTGTGTATGTGTGTGTGGTAGGGGAGACAGAAAGAGGGGGCATATTTGCCACAAAGGCAGCCATATGCTGCAGCCCCTCATATGCAGTCTGTGCTCTCTTTGGCCAGTCAGTGACTGGCAGTCCTGAAAACTGGCATCCTCTTGTTCCTTTGCACATGGCAGTCACCTGCCTGGAATACTTTCTCCCTAACTATCTGCTTCTACTTGTCCTTTAGCCGGAAGCCTTTCCCATCTCAGGTGGGGTGGGTGCCCATCCCGTGTTTCTCAGCAGACTGTGGTGTGCCTGTCAAACCCCATCACATCATCTGTTCAGTTTTTTCCTGCCATGGGCTCCTGAACAGCTAGCACAAAATTATGACTATGATAGGTACACAGAGCTGGGAATATTTGCATGGGGGAGGGTGTGAGTCCTGGAAAGACCATTCAGGAGTTAAGAGAACTTGCTGTTCTTTCAGAGGACCCATGTTCAACTCCCTGTGCCCACATGGTAGCTCTGCTCTGCCACCCTCTTCTTGCTTTCAAGGGAACTTACACACATACCAATAAATTTACTGGCTACCAAAACATTTGTAAAAGTTTTTTAAATCATTTAAAAATAGTTTTTAATTATTTAGTTTTCATAAATTAAATTTTATTTCCCTGTTTTTAAAGTTTATCTGTTTTGCAGCATATGTTGTATATATTTAACTTACAGTATGTTTCTCAAACTTCTAATATTATACCCCCTCTTATGGTCACAGATAGTGTACATACTTTTGTTAATCAGTATCTTCATTTACAATTTATAAGCTTTCATCAATTAACCAAAACTTGTTTTACCCAAATGCCTCTTATTAGATCAACTGTTTCTGAAGATAGGTCTCTCAACTGTGGATCAGAGAAACTAGGAGGAAACCCTGAAATAAGGACACCAGAGAACTATCAGTGGAACTGAGAGTGGGGAGAGACAACACCCTTGGGCTGAGAAGGGCCCAGAAAACATAAGAGGGACGACTTAAAAAAAAGATCTAAGTTATGAAACAATTCCTGACAGCAAGCCACAAATGAACACCAACAGTACTCAGCCCATGATACACTGGCACAAAGCACCTGAAGGTGCCACCCACCTTGGCCTTCAGTACATGCATCAGGTTGCCCTTCTCCATGTATTCCATCACCAGAGAGTAGTTCCCTTCTTCTATGATGATACCCAGGAGCTTCACCACCCGACTGTGTCTCAGTCTGTGCATCATCTTCCCCTCTTCCAGCAGGGCCTCGTTGTACCTATGAGAGGAAAGGCCTAGGTTGAGGAGGGCAGTACCACCCCTTCTCCCCAGGTACCTTAGATCCTCATGTGCCCCGGCAATGCTGTAGCACACAGATGTCTGGCACACGTCTCTGTACTGATCTCCCTAGGCAGACTGGTCTAAGAAGGCAGGGGTTTCTCCTCATCTGTATACCCCTTCCTCAAGATAAATAGACCAATGAATGAAAAGTGTGGGACCAGCAGCAACATGGCCTGGTAAAGACCAAGCTGGAAAGTACAATAAAAAGGCTGTTCTCTCAAAACCAGCAGGAGGACAGAAACCCTCTCCTTTCAGAGGGTTCCTGGCACCTTTCATTGAAGAATCTGGCTCTTTGGTTTGGTTTTCTTTTGTTTTGTTTTGAAGGAGGGTTCCTGCTTTCTTTCTACTGCCTCCATCACTCTCTTCCTTTGCATAGCTCTCTACCTAGAGTACCTACTCTCTGTCTGCTGTAATGATGTTATTTGGCTCTGGTTGGTTTGCTTGTTTGTTTTTGTTGTTGTTGTTTTGAGATAGGATCTCCTGTAGCACCAGGGGGCTAGAACTTGGTAGGGTAGACCAGGCTAGCCTGGATCTCACAAGCTATGCCTGCCTCTGCTTCCCAAATGCTGGGATTAAAGGCATGCACTACCATGCCCAGCTTGTTTTATAAGAAACTACCAAACTATCAAAGTGGTTGTAGCAATTTATATTCCTATCAGCCATATATGAGAATCATACATCACTCTGGTTTCCGTCTTTCTTGACTGCTTTATGCCATATTTCTCATCTATTACTGACTGTATTTTTACTAACCTCGGAATCCACATCCAAAATAATAATAGGAGTGATCATCCTCCATCACACAGCTAGTGTGTATGTGGGAGGTGTGGGGGCGGTGTCTTCCCACAGGCTGGCCTCATCTAAAGCCTTGGTATGTTTAGCCGCAAAGTCAATGACAACCACTTTCTATAGGGAACTAGGGTGGGGGAAGGCCAGCATTGGGTGGGGCGGGCCCCAGGTACCACCCTTCCCTGCTCCCCACTTACTCAGCACGATTGGGCCCTGTATACACCTTTTTCAGGATGACAAATCCATGAATTCTATGAAAACACAAGGACACCTTCCCAAAGCCTCCACTGTCCAGATCTTCCCTCTCCAGGAGGTCACTGGATGTCATCTTAATGTTATCCAAGGACATGTCTGGCTGCATCTTGAATGCTCGGAATCCTCAAAATCCCAATAGCTTTTTTTTTTTTTTGGCCTCAGTGCTAAGCCCTGGAAAGAAAACAGAGAGGGAAACTCAGTGCAAAAAGATCCCGATTCAAACAAACAAACAAACAAATAAAAACAAAACAAAAAACCCACATGCTGCCAGGTGTGTGACACATGCCTCTAATTCCAATCCCTGGGGCTCTAGGGCAGGAGGATAGAGTCTGAAGATAACCTGGACTATATGGTGAGTTCCAGACCAGCCTGAACAATATAGTGAGCCTTTGGTTTCCAAGAAGAAAAGAAAAGAGAGGAGGGGACGGGGAAGGGGAGGGGAGGGAGGGGAGGGAGGGGAAGGGGAGGGGAGGGAGGGGAGGGGAAGGGGACAGGGGATGGGAAGGGGAGTTGAGGGAGGAGAGAGAGAGCGAGGAGAAGAGAAGAAGAAGAGAAGGAAGAGAAGAGAAAAGAAGAGAGAAAGAGCAAAGAGAAAGAAAACGAAAGAAACAGAAAGAAAAGAAAAGAAAAAAAGAGAAAAAGGAAAGAAAGAGAAAAAGAAGAAAAGAGAGAAAAGAAGAAAGAAAAAAAAGAAAGAAAGAAAAGAAAGAAAAGAAAATATTTCTGAAATAAAAGAAAAGAAAAAAAGAAAGAAAAGAGAAAAGAGCAAAGAGAAGGGAGGAAGGAGGAATGAAGTAAAGAAAGCAAGAAAGAAAGAAGAAAGTCAGATGCAAGCATTCATATTACCAGAAGGATCACGGATAGAGAGCAATAAGAAAAAGAAAGTAAAGAAAGAAAGTACAAATAAGAAGAAATACAGCCAAATGGGGTCCGGCTAGGATGATGGGAGAGAGGGGGGGAGAAGAAGGACAGAATTGGAAAGGTAGTAGGAAGCCGTAACGCAAGGAAGACCCAAACGAAAAACATCGAAAAGAAAAAGTACCATTTTTGATGACAGTAATTCTCTAACATGACTGTTTTTCTATTCCAGTGGACTTTACATTTCTGGTAATATGGTACAGCAGGGGAAAAAAAAAGTAAACATTCTACAGAAACTTGTACATGTAGACAACATAATTGAAGCATCTATTCAAACAGCATCTACTCGAATAGCTCAGCAGAAAGGATAAAGGTGTCCAGACACCTGGTTTAAGGCCCAGCAGAGAGGAGCTGAGGTCATGCTCAACACGGCTGGAATCCTTATCCCCACATGCCACTTCTTAGTGGAGGGATGGGATGAAAAAAAAAGCAGTCGTGAGCAAATGAATACACGTGCCTAGGCCTAGAAATGAGGTGTTAAAAAGTCTCTGTGTGAAGTCATAAGTTTGAGCTCATGTTCAAATAAATTTGTGTTTGAATTTAGAGGATCCTAGTTATCCTCTTCAGGCCACGATTCTCCAAACTAAGAGCATTTATTCAGAATGTGGTTGTGATAATAATAACCCCCTCAGTTATAAGGTTAAAGCCAACAAAACAACTTCAAGTCAGATTAGACAGAATTCAATTCTGTTCCATTCCCAAGATTCTTTTAACTCAAGTTTCCTTTCCAAAAGTATAAAGCACAAAAGAGAAAAAAAAAAGTTTCCTATGAGCCAAACCCTGACAATATAACAAATGGCAGTGCTAGGCACCTCATGTGTGGTGTGGATGGTCCCCTGAAAGTAAGACTGACCTTGGACATGAAGTGCTTTCTCATGCACAGGGGCACCTGTATGCCCTGGATTATAAACTTGACTATTGTCCTTCTGAGGGAAAGGGAGGAGCCAGGGAGCCAGCTACTCCTTCCAACCAGCCAGCTGGCCTGGGCTGTATAAGGGGAGGGACCAAAGGCATTTAGCAGAGAATACCAGAAATACCATGGCCTTCTTAGGTGGAGATTACAGGGTCCATGTAGGACCCTGGATGGCTGTGAGAGGGAGGTGGAGTGTAAACAATCCTGTAAGTGACCCATTTACTAGGCAAGCCCAATTAAACTCACTAGAATCTTCCAAACTATGGATTTGGAGAGTCGTCTTCACTTTGCCTTTGGGATGTGGAAGGTGGATGCAAGGTGCCACGTGAGTGTGTACATCCCAGGAGGAATTTTAGCAACATCAGGTAATGAACCTATTGGATAGCATTAAAAAACAAATAGGTCTGGGGATAAAGAGATGGCTTGGCCATTACAAAGAACATCTGCTCTTGCAGAGGACCCAGGTTCAGTTCCCAACACCCATATGGTGCCTAATGTCTCTAACCACACCTTCTTCTGACCTTCTCAGGCATTGCATACATATGGTGCATTTACTTGCATTCAGGCAATACACTCATACATACGTATAAGATAAAAATAAATAAAAAATATTTTAGCCGGGCATGGTGGCGCACGCCTTTAATCCTAGCAGAGGCAGGCGGATCTTTGTGAGTTCAAGGCCAGCCTGGTCTACAGAGTGAGTTCCAGGACAGCTGAGGCTACAGGGTGACCCTGTCTCGAAAAGACCAAAATAAATAAATAAATAAATAAATAAATAAATAAATAAATAAATAAATAAATAAAATTTAAAAGAAAATGTTAAAATAATGAGTAAAATTAGGAATTACAAGTATATGAAACAACAGCGCACTATGAATAGGAAGATATGAAAAAGAATGAGGACTTATGAGGTCTGGCCCTCTGTGTTCTGTGAGATACCATGACAGATCACAGAAACGAAGACAAGAGATTGCTCACGTTTGGTGCACAACATACAGTGTCAGACCAGAACCAGTGGCTTCATCCTTCTTCCTTTTTCTTCCCTCATTCACAGGTGCTAATTTCCCCCAAAATGAAAAGAAAATTAAAGTCCCAGGAGTAATCACAGTAAGATTCTAACATATACTTTCTAGGAAGTAAAAAAAAGCAATGACTGGTAGCACCAAAGACCAGCAAACATGCAAAGCAGCTAGAATTTTCACACATGGCTGACCTATAGGAGTATAGATTGGGACACCCACATCAGATAAAGGCTTGGTAGTTTCTCATAAAATTAAACATACCCCTGTATACTCTGACCTAAAAATTATAACCCCTAGAGAAATGAAAAAAATGTATGTCTAAACACTTGTTGATATGATTTACAACAACTGTCCATCACCAGGAGACTGTTAAATAACCTATGGCATAGTCATAACAATGAAATTAATCATTACTTGGCAATGAAAAGAAGATGGACTACTAATACACAAAATAGTATGGAAGAAATGCTAAATCGAAGAACAGAGAATATGCATTGGATGATTCCCTTTAAATGGAGTCCTAGAATAGTCTATGGCTAAAAAAGAAAACTGACACCCTGGGGAAAGGTGAGGAGTGACTGAGATGAAGCATGCGTGAACATTCTGGGGGTGATGGTGATGTTCTCAACAGGTGTACAGTGCACAGGTAAGGCTCCTGACATACTTGGCAAGTTGTATATGGGTTGTACACTGCCAAAAGAAAATATTCTAAAAAGATCAACTGCACTAAACACATAAAGACACTTTTTGTTGTCATTATGCCCTGAACAACAAAAATATAGCGACCATTTGTTAATAATAATGATAATAATTCAAAAATGATTTAAATTATGTAGGAGACTATGCTTGAGTTCTATGCAAATACCATGCATTTTATATAAGGGACTTGAATGTCTGTGGGTTTGGGTACATGAGGGGGTCCTGGAATCAATTTCCTGAGGACAGGGGGGCAAATGTACTCTCAAGAATTCCAGGTTAGGGGCTAGAGGGATGGCCTAGGGGATAAGAGCGTTGACTGCTCTTGCAGAGGCCCGGAGTTTGATCTCCAGCACCCACATGGTTGGTGGCTGAGAACCGTCTTTAACTCCAGTTCCAGGGGAATCCAACCTCTTCTGACCTCCGTGGCATTGCAGAACACGGTGCACAAACCTGCATACAGACAGTACATTCATACACATACGAAAAAAAAAAAAGAATTCCAGGTTAGAAAGGTATATAAATATACTGAACTCTAGTTCATAGCATATATGCTGAGGTGTTAGGGGGATATGTACTGGTATGCGCAGTTTACTCTGAAATCCACCCCCAAAATCAGACTGGCGGGGAGACAGAGTAGATGAGTGGTTATGTGACAAAGTAAACAGACTAAATTACAATGATGCAAGTACAATATAAAATCCTTTACCTTTCTGCCGGGCGTGGTGGTGTACGCCTTTAATCCTAGCACTTGGGAGGCAGAGGCAGGCGGATCTACAGAGGCCAGCCTGGTCTACAGAGTGAGTTCCAGGATAGCTGGGACTACGGGGAGACCCTGTCTCGAAAATACCAAAAAAATAAAAGGAAAAAAAAATCCTTTACCTTTGCATTTTGATGTGTTTTGCAATAGAATGTTGGAAGGTGGAGATTTTTTTTGCTGTTATTTTAAGTGCTCTTTCTTGCCTGTGTATATATAAATGCACCATGTGCATACAATGCCCATGGATGCTAGAAAAGGGCATAGAATTCCCTGGATCAGGAGTTAAGGATGGTTGTTAGTTGCCACGTGGGGGCTGGAAACTGAACCAGGGTCCTCTGGAAGAGAGGCAGGTGTGCTCATAACTGCTAAGCCACCTCTCCGGCCCTGCTGGTGTTTTGTTCTGTTTTGAGTACCTTAGAGAGAGGCGCTCCGTAAGCTCCTGGGCTGACTGTGATCTGACCAGTGCTCTGCAGCAGAGAGCTGGGTATGCAATCTTCTAGAGTAAACAAGAGTTACCTAGAGGAGGTCTGCATAAAACTGTCTTGGGCACTTGTCTCCACTGCCTAGCAGAACTGAATCACTAAGCAAATAATTTTTTCTAAAAAATATTTGGTCATTCAAAAACAAAAGATCTATAGTTAAAATGGATTATAGCACATTTATAAAATAGACTATATAGTTAATCAAAATTGTTTGCAAAGAATAAATCTGTAAAAGTAACATATGGACATCCATTAGATGGACACTATAAACAATCTCCAGCTCTAAGGCACTACCAAGCAGTGGGGTAGGGGCAGGAGATGCCCAGATAAAGATAAGAAGGCTGAGGGGAAGGGATGGGGCAGGAGCTGAAGGTGAGATATCAGGAGCCATAAAGGAAATGCAGAGCAGGGACCTTCCTCCTGAGAGTATGAACTCTAATTTATTTGCCTTATGACTTTAAGGAACTTAAGCCTCAATTTCCTCATCTGTGACAGGAAATACTAACAACCCCATCATGTGACTGGTAAGGATTTCATGAGAAAATAACATTTAAAAACTTCTTGGTTGCCTGCTGTGTGGCTCTGGGTCTGGTCAGCTAGTCCTGTTGTTACTGTTTATATATATTCACACCACTACCCCTTTATTGGGCTCTGAGAATGCCACTGTGTCACTGGGCCTGCTCTACCTACCAGTTTCTACTGACAATCTATGGGAGTGAGAATAGAGGGAAGGTGTGGAGAGTGATGGCAGAAAGATGTGACATCTGTCCTAGGCCCAACTTCTCATTTCCTATAGATCCACTAGGGATATGGAACGGTCACTGCTCCCTATCTCATAATATGTCCCTCTGTACATATTCTTTCAGGCAGACTACAGGCACCCATGAAATCTCATTTCCTGGGGGAGCCATCTCAAGTCTTCCTCTTAAGATGTTTATAGTAGCCTTACTTCTCCCTTAAACAGTTATTTTGAAAATTGTCTCTAGTGAAGTTTAGAGAAAAAGGCAGAAAAACTGTCTTGGGATCTCTAGTCCCTTCCAGAACTGAATCACTAAGCAGATAAATGTTTTCTCTAAAAGAACTATTTAGTTGTTCCAAAATAAAGGATATATAGTTAAATGGATTATTGCACATTTATAAAAGGTTATATAGCCAATCATAGTTTTCTAAGAATAAATCTGTAAATGTAATATGTGTGGGGCTGGAGATATGGCTCAGTAGTTAAGAGCACTGGCTACTCTTACAGAGAATTTGAATTTGATTCCTGTCACCCACATAGCAGCTAACAATTATCTGGAGCACCAGTTTCAGGAGAATTTGATGCTCTCTTCTGACTTCCACGGGCATTGCAAGGCACAGGCACACTTAAATACGTGTAGGCAATACACTCAGACATGTAAAAATAAAAATAAAGTTTAAAAAATATATGTACATGACTGGATATAGATATATGTTTAGAAAAAAAAGATACAGGTAAAGAGCCCCAAATATTTATTTTTTATTTTTTGATATTTTTTTGAGACAGGGTCTCCCTGTAGCTCCAGCTGGCCTGGAACTCATTTTGTAGACCAGGCTGGCCTTGATCTTACAGAAATCTGCCTGCCTCTGCCTCCCGAGTGCCTGGGATTAAAGGTGTGCACCACCATGCCTGGAAAGAGCCCAAAATATTAACTAAGATTTTATTTACACTCTAGGGAAATTTTTTATTTTCTTCTTTATACTTTTTTTTAAGATGGTGTCTTGCTGTACACCTAGGGTGTTCTGGAATTTGCAATACTGTTAATTCAGCTTCTTGAGTGCTGGGATTATACTTGTAGGCCACCATGCCTGGCTCTTTATAGTTTTACTGTGTTTCCTATAATAAACACAAGTCACATTTATAACAAAATTATGTTTTGAAAGGATAACTCCTTGACTCAGTAGTTGTTTACTCTGAGGAGTCAAATGGAGATGCTGACAAAGTTATTAACAGTGATGTTCCTGGAAACATCCATAGAACAGCAATAAAATGTAAAATAATTTGCATATACAAAGGAGAGTAGTTATGGCCCATTCCCACTATGAAATATAGCTAAAAGCTCTCACAAATGATGCTGTATGTAAATGTTTAAGAATACATAGATGCCGGGCATGGTGGCGCATGCCTTTAATCCAAGCACTCAGGAGGCAGAGGCAGGTGGATCTTTGTGAGTTCAAGGCCAGCCTGGTCTACAGAGTGAGTTCCAGGACATCTGGGGCTATAGGGAGACCCAGTCTCAAAAAGACAAAAAAAACAAAACAAAACAAAAAAAAAACAAAAAACATAGACAGCAAAGAAACTATAACCATGTCCTGAAATAGGCTGATTCAAGTGTAATATTTGACCCTTCCAAGTTCTACTTGGTTATTTCTTCTTTTTTTTTTTTTTTTGGCTTTTCGAGACAGGGTCTCCCTGTAGCCCCAGCTGTCCTGGAACTCACTCTGTAGACCAGGCTGGCCTTGGACTCACAAAGATCCACCTGCCTCTGCCTCCCAAGTGCTAGGATTAAAGGCGTGCGCCACCACGCCCGGCTTGGTTATTTCTCCTTCTACCTAGCCCATACCTTCTCAAACCTGTGTACACTGCCTGGCACTCCAGAGGCCTCAGTGGGTCCACTCTACTTTCGGGCTTGGCTCCTGATCCAAGTCGGTTCTCCCTACAGTCCTGAGCTTTGTTAGTCTAGTCTGGTTTTAAATTTGTGCCTCTTTTGATGGATAGTCAATAATTTGTGTTTTTACTGTTTCGTTCCTTTTGAATGATTCAATTTTATGTTTTTGTTTTCTGGCAAAGATGGAGACTGAACCCATGGCCTCATGCAAGCCAGGCAAGTGCTCCACTGATGAGCCCCACTCAAGTTTTATAAGCACCGTATTTTGGGCAGTTTAGTGGGGAGAGACCCAAGGGTTGCAAAAATACCAAATTTAAGAAAGCCATATTATCAAGCAATGTTAAAAAAAATAACTAAGGTATGCTGACCTGTTCTATCAGGCTATAACTCATTTTAGCTAATATTGTGTCCTTTTTATTATTTTATGTGTATGAGTGTACTGTCTGCATGTAAGCAGGTGCGCCCATGTTGTGCAATGCTGTGGAGGTCAGAAGAGGGTGCTGGATTCCCCTGGAACTGGAGTTAAAGATGGTTCTTAGCCGCCATGTGGGTGCTAGGAATTGAACCCGGGTCCTCTTCAAGAGCAGACAGTGTTCTTAACTGCTGAGCCATCTCTCCAGTCCCTAATTGTGTCCTTTGAATGGGATTTGCTAGTGTTTTGGAATATATGGTTATCAATTCAGGTCCACAGGGAAGTAAATATTTTTTCCATTGAAACTAATTGGAAATCCCAAGAATATTCAGATAAGATAAATAACTTGCTATGTAGACCAGGCTGCCCTAGATTTGCCTGCCCCTGCCTCTACCTCCTGAGTATAGAACCATAACCTGCTCATTGTGTACACGTGCCCCACCTTTTCCCTAATAGAATTCTGACTTTAATCAGGTATCTGACATGATCAGAGAAGATCTCCAAGGGTTTTTGATTATAGCAGCCTGTGCTTTGTCCACAAAGAGTTCTGAGCAAGGAAGAGTCAAATGATCAACAAAATACAAAGTTGAAATAAATTTAACAAAGCATGGTCAAATACATTAACACATTATGACCCTATGAAGTAAATTTTATTTGCATTATTACAACTTACAAATGAAGAAATTACAAGTTGCAGTTAAATGAGTTATCAGAAGTGAATGGATTCAAACCTTGTCCCTTCTCTCAACATCCACAACCAGTTCTCAGACACAGGGTTTTTTTGTTTTTTGTTTTTTTTTTTGGGTCTTTTTGAGACAGGGTCTCCCTGTAGCCCTAGCTGTCCTGGAACTCACTCTGTAGACCAGGATGGCCTTGAACTCACAGAGATCTGCCTGCCTCTGCCTCCGGAGTGCTGGGATTAAAGGCATGAACCGGGGATGGAGAGATGGCTCAGCGATTAAGAGCACCAGCTACTCCAGGGTTTCGATAAAAAACAAAAAAAAAAAAAAAAAAAAAAAAGGCATGAGGCACCATGCCTGACTGACACAGACTATTTTTCTAGAAAAGCAAACAATAATTTATCTTTTGAAAACTCCAGATGCAAAAATCAAGTCTTACAGCTTTTCTTGATCCTATTAAATGAGTATTCTATGGTTAGAAACATAGTAGGTATATAGACTATTTTTAGAACATAGGGAAAACTATGATCCAAAAAAATCATCAGTATGATCTACATTAATTCAGTCAGTTATTTCTGCCAGAATAAAATCTAACCAGGCTTGGGAAGCTACAGTTTTAATTCCCAGACCATACCAGTGACATTAGTATGTTATGGATTAGTAAGTACCAAGCAGTACTTTGCCCAATTTGTACATTGTTATCTTAAGCATTTTTCTTTATACAATCCTGAAAATGTCACATATATCTGAGGTTCAACACAGGGAAGAAAGAGAAAAATGGAAACTAAAGTTGATCATTGTTATTGCTATTTTATCAGTAATAAAAATGAGACACTCCTGCTAGATGCACCACACTCTTTAGTCCCAGCCTACTGTTAAGGCAGGCAGATCTCTTTGAGATAGAGGCCAACCTGGACCAGGGAGTTCTAGGTCAGCTGGGACTACAGGGGGACACTGTCTCAAAAAGCAAAACAAAAACACTCCAAATTCCATTTTAAACAAGACTAGCCTTGACTTTTGGTACCCAGTGGAGCTTTGATAGTCCACCTCACAGGCCACCGTTTTCTCCTTAGCACCTTCCTGGGAGCTGAAGAGATAGTCTAGCGGTTAAGAGCACCGACTGCTCTTGCAAAGGACCCGGGTTCGATCCCCAGCACCCACATGGGGGCTAAGAACTGTCTGTAACTCCAATTCCAGGAGAACTCCAGTTCCAGGGGAATCCGAGACCCTCTTCTGACCTCCGAGGCATTGCACGGCATGGGTGCACAGACCTACATGCAGACAGTACATTCATACACATACAAAAATTTTTTAAATTAAAAAAATTAAAATAAGATCAGGACTAAGCCATTACATTTCGAAGTTCACTCTGTGCCTTGGATGCTTTGTGTGTTAGGTCAAACAAGAATCAATAGCTTTTTAATGACTTAAAGGACTTTTGCAGCGTTCCTTGATTAAAAGTTTCATTCTCTGCGCCAAATAAATGGACCCTGAGCAAAGAAAAGCCAAATGAACTACAAGTGACAAAGAATGAGTCACCCTGGACCCCCCAAATTCATCCTCCAGAGGCTTTGTCAAACTTAGGTGAAAAGGATGCAACGTAACTTTTTCTGAACCCACAGAGGGTCTGCCACAATTCACAAAAAGCAACTGTCACCGATGAACTGAGAAGCCTTAGATGTAGACCAGACTCTCTGTCCCCATGGCAGTGAAGCGCTCCTTACCCACTTGCCAACACAAGTCTAACACAATGCTGAAAGCTGATTCCTCCGAACCTTGTGCAGACCCAAGTGCAACAGTTTATAGGCCCTTTAAGAGGGTTGGCAACAGTTTATAGACCCTTTGAGAGGATTGGCAACAGTATATAGACCCTTTAAGAGGGTTGGCAAGTCCTAGCCAGGGTCTTTTACATAATCTGCAATGACCCATCATCTCTACCAGAACAGTAACAAGGAAACATCTGTTCTATAGTCACTATAATCGTGGGCGCAGCGGAGATGTCGCCACTGCAACTGAAGTTAACAATACTGCAAGCAGAGTAGGGAAATCTAGCACCCCTCACTAGAGGAAGGGAAGCAAGCCGCACACTTCCCGACTTCCGGGTACACTCCCAACCTCAACCGCAAACCGGCTTCCGAAAACAGCAACCCCGCCTACTTCTCCAAGCACACGCCCCCTCACACATCCCGCCCACTTCGTCCGCTCCCGGAGGCCCCGCCCACTATCCCCTCCCACCCACACGACACCCAGACCCCCAACAAGTCCCGCCCACTCTCATGTGCCTGTCTGCGAGGCTTGGCCCACTTTTCCCCGCCCACATTCCAAGGGCCAGCACACGAGGCCCCGCCCACACCCACGTATTCCGTGTTCGAGGTCCCGCCCCTTCCGGGAAGCCCGCGGCCCGGGAACTAGCGACGGGCCGGGCCTGTGAGTTTAGGAACCTGAGTTTCTTTCGTTCGCGCGGCCAGCTCCTCCGGTCCAGGAGAGGAAGGACGGGCAGTGGGAGTCAGGTGCTGCACCTCCTCACGACCGCCTGGTTGACACGGCGCCCGAGCCCTGACGAGGACCCCACCGCGGCCGGGAGTGGCCGTCCAGCCGCGCCGCCCGCGCCCAGGTTCCCTGCCCTCACTGACCGCCCACCTTGTCCACCTAATCCACCTGCGCTTCTTCCGCCGCGGATGCGCTTGACGTCTGCAACGGTGAGCGGGACCCGCACCCGCGCCAGATGCCGCTCGGTGGCCGCGCCGCCCGCCTGTGAGCTGGGCAGGAGGCGGTGCCCAGTCCACTCGTCCCACCCCGCCCCGCCCCTGCTCACGCCCCGGGGCGGTGAGCGCCTATGAGCGCCAATGAGTGCCAGGCGTTCAGCCCGGCAGAGCTGAGTTCGCAGAACTCAAACCTGGAGGCCTGCTAAGGGAAGGAATCGCAGTGAATTCCCAGAAAGACCTAAAAACGAGGAACTAGCCAGCTACAATCTGTCAAGGTGGATACACCTGGGCCCCGCACAAATTCGGTGTGACAGTGGGGACAGGCTGCAGGAGTACCGAAACTGTGGGTTCAGAGTTTGTAAAAGCATAGGTAGATCCTCTGCATCTGCAAAGTCGCGCTGTCTAGAAGAAATGGTTTTCTTGAATTACCCTTAAAATGGTAATTGTGAGATCGCAAGCAAAAATAGCAAATACTGCCATTGGTGTCATTAAAAAGCAAGTTACCTGGAGAGATAGCCTAGCGGTTAAGAGCACCGACGCTCTTGCAGAGGACCCGGGTTCGATCCCCAGCACCCACATGGCGGCTAAGAACCGTCTGTAACTCCAATTCCAGGAGAACTCCAGTTCCAGGGGAATCCGAGACCCCAGAGCATGTCAACTGCTAAATCATACAGTAATCAGAAAGCAACATTTTCACTCCTTGCAGGACCATACAAGAGTTTCTGTTGTTCTACATTCTCATTAGCATGTTGGTGTTTTGGATTTTACCTCATGACCTATGATTGTTAACTTGTTTTTTTTTTTTTTTTTTTTGGTCTCTTTCGAGACAGGTCATCCCTGTAGCCCCAGCTGTCCTGGAACTCACTCCTGTAATCCGGCTGGCCTTGAACTCACAAGATCCAGCCACCCCTCCTCCCAAGTGCTAGGATTAAAGGCGTGCGCCCACCT
>VZQC01011057.1:12462-25709 GCA_009823505.1 Rhizomys pruinosus | reverse complement strand
TATCTATCCAAATGAACAGAAAGCTAATGCTCATACAAGCACTTGTATCTGAGTTTAGTGTGTGTGTGTGTGTGTGTGTGTGTGTGTGTGTGTGTATGTGTGTGGAGGAGGGGTGAGGGTGCACATAAGTGTTCAGCTACACAGGTGAGGAGGCCAGAAGTCAAACTCCTGGGTATTCCTCTGCCATTCTGCACCTTATTTTTTGAAACAGGGTCTCTCACTTTTACTTTGAGCTCCCGGATTAGGTTTGGATGGCTGACCAATGAGCTTTAGGAATCTGCCTGTCTTTACCCTTACAGTAAAGGAATTTCAAGTATATGCCTGCCACCACACCCAGTTTTTCTCTTTTTTTAGATTTAAAAATAATTTTTAAGGGAGTTGGAGAGACAGCTCAGCAGTTAGCACTTTCTGCTCTTGCAGAGGACCCAGGTTCCATTCTCAGTTACCAAATGGTGGCTACAGCTGGAACTGTAGTTCTAGGAGATCTGATGCCCTCTTCTGACCTCCACAAGCATTGTATGTCATGGGCGCACTTACATACATGTGGACAATACACTCAGATGCAAAAAAGATATTTTTAAAAATGACAAAATAAAAGTATTTTAATTATGTGTTTATGTGTGGGTATGTGCATGTGAGTACAGTGCTAAAGACCAGAGGCATCAAAATCCTCGGGAACTAGAGTCACAGGCAGTTGTGAGCTGTCTATTGTGGGTGCTGAGAACTGAACTCAGATCCTCTGGAATAACAATACATGCTCCTAATCACTAAGCCATCTTTTTCAGATGGGTTCTGGGGATCAATCTCAGGTCCTGAGTTTTGCAGAGCAACCACTTCATAAGCCGTCTCCTCAGCCCATTGTACTTGAGGTTTTATAAACAAGATTTTATTTTTTGGTTTTAAATCATGTGAACATATGTTCACATGTGAGTGCAGTGTCCCTGGAGGGCAAAAGAGGGTTTCAGATCCCTTGGAGCTGGACTACTTGTGAGCCACTTGACATGGGTGCTGGAAATCAAACTCTGGTCCTGTGCAAGAGCAGTTTGACTTGAAACCATGCAGTGCATAGTCTTTTAAGATTGGCTTCTTTTATTTATTTATTTATTTATTTTTATTTATTTTATTTATTTTTCGATGCTTCGTGTATTTCATCATCATTTCCATTTCAGTTCAGGCATATTTCCCTTTCCCTTCCCACCACCCCACCCAACCCAGATCATGCATTCGGCATACTGTCCTGCATCTTTTCTCAGTTTTTTTTTCATTTTTTCATTTTTGCATATGTATAATTTATGAAATACAAGCATCCTTCAGTAAACCAAATTTGCAGGCAGTTGTGCCCAAACCCACAAGCCCAGGGTCCCACCAATCCAGCTTGTATGTTCAATCAAGTTGATCAATTGTGTGTCCAGAACTATATTGCTGTAGTTTCCACCCATTCACCACAATCGAGCCCTTACATTCTACCACGCCCCCTCTTCCGCAGATTGTTCCCTAGGCTTAGAAAAGGGGCACAGGTGGATGAAAGCAAAACAGTCTATTTTCTCTGGAACTGTTGTCTTGGACTCTGGTCAATTCTGGCTTTTTCTTTCATGGGCTGACAGTTTGTCCAGAAATAACCTTTTCGATCTACTAATGAAAGCACAAGCATTAGATTATAGGTATTTAAACAGCATAGTAGTATGGTAGGTTACTTTTGTATAGACACAGATGTTGGATGGTATGTTAATCCATGAATTACATTTTTTCTGTTAAAACTATGACAGGGTCTTACTGTGGCTTATTAACATCTCCTAACCATTAGAGGATGTAAGCTTGTGGCATCAGCTGAGGGTTATTCCTCCAAGGAGAGAGCCAATAAGCCAATTAGATTTGGGATATGCAGGCATATGGCGCCTTCCGGTGCACAGTATTTCCAGCAGTTGGGGTGTAGCTGTGTGTTGGGGAGGAGTCTTGCTTGACTCAAGGAGACCTAGTTCTGCTTTATTGGTTTTAGTGGCCTTTGGTAACACTCTCTGGTATTCCAGCAGCCATCTGTACACTTGCTGTGTGGTCTCAATACATCTTTCCCATGTTAATGTCAGGTGTTTGACAGCAGGCCTTATCGCCTTCTTCTTGACAGGTATCCAGTTTAGAGGCAAGGACCCTTTACCTTTTGTGGGGGCTTGGATCCCCTGGCCAACTCTCCTTGGTAGAATAATCCATTGCTGATGTCAGAGCTCCTGTATTAATATATTTTGCTTAAGTGCATAGCTTAAGGAGACTTTAGTATTATATTTGGTTCTGAATAGAGAATAATCCTTTTCACAGTTCCTATGTCTATTAGTCAATTAAAAAGGCAGTTTTACGGTTTTATAAGAGATAACCTATTATAATGTTGTCTCCAATTTACAGTTGGAGAACTACCTCCTTGTTCTATGGGGGGTAGGTAAGAAAGACTCTCGTATTAAAACCTTTGCAGCTCCTAGAAGATAATTTCGTTAGGACTCATTATAAAAAGTGTTCAAGTAAGATCCACAGAGGGTTTGATGTTGTGTAGCATCTGAGGCGTTTCTTCCTTCTCAATGTTCAGACGGGTCAACCTTTCTGTTGGCACTTTCTGGTACATCCTACTCAATGCAAAGCTGTATACTTTCTTTTCTCAGCGTTAAGGCGCTTTGGTGACATTTTGCCTGTTGGAACATAAAATCTTTTCCCGTAGTTAGTTTTAAGATTTGAATTGCAAGGTTTTTAACGAAAAGGTTTCATTCTATCTGGTATCCCCCCCTTTCTTTAGGTTTTTTTTTTTTTTTGACCCATGAGTCTCCAGAAAGCAGTTGTATTATACATACCTATAGGGTGGAATCAAGGCACAGATTTCATCAAATTCACTCATGCTGTTCTGGGTACTTATGTGATTACTTGGGAAGAAACTTAATTTTTACATTAAATCATCTTATAGGTGAATAGAGAATTGCTACAAGGAGTGATACTGTATAACACAGAGAAATTAGAGAACATTTTGTATGTGCCAATCCCAAAGTTATTGTTATACACGATTTTGAATAAAACAAATGTGGAAACAGCGATTTATATCTCCATTTAACTCAAATGCATTACCATTTTTTTATCTTAAACCAATGTTTTTAATATACACATATTTACTTTTACTAAGTCTTAAACAACACATGTACAACTGTAGACAGTGTCTGGACAAAACTGGATACTCTGACCTCACGTCAATTAAATATGCATTAATCGAATATATACCCCATGTCCCTTCTCCTTCCCCTCCCACCCTTCCCTTCCCAATTTCACCTTTCAGTCAGTTTTGATGCAGTCTTTCTGTTGTTCTCTTTTACTTGCATCCCTCTCCAGAGAAATATTTATATCTGGGTTATTGGCACTAGCATCCACGTATGAGTGACACCATTTGGTCGTTTGTTTTTCTGGGACTTGTTTACGTCACTTAACATAATGTTTCTAGCTCCATCCATTTACCTGCAAAGTAGTCATCGATGTTCGTTCCCCCTCTTTAACGGCTTGCATAGACATCCATTGGTATACATGTACCACATTTCATTCCACCCACTCGTCAGTTGAGGGGACCTGGCTGGTTCCAGCTTTTTGCTATTGTGAACAGAGCTGCAATAAACATAGCTGTGCATGTACCTCTGCAGTAAGATGTGTCTTGTGGGTATATACCCAGGAGTGTATGATGGGTCAAATGGCAGGCTCATTTTGAGTCTTCTAAGGGTTCTCCACACTATTTCCATAGTGCTGTACAAGTTTTCAACCACCAGCAATGGATGAGGTTCCCCTTTCCCCACAACCTCTCCAGCACTTTGGTAGCAATCATATTCTTGATCCTAGCCAGTCATGTTGGAGTAAGATGATACTTCAAAGGTGGTTTAATTTTGCATTTCCTTAATTATTAGCGATGTTGAACACCACTTCTTAAGATGTTTCTCGCCATCTCTAATTCCTCCCTGTGAAGTCTCTATTCAGATCTTTGCTCCTCATTGATTTTTGAGTGATTTATTGTTTTCTTTCTTCTTTGGTGATCCAGTTTTGCCAACACCATTACTGAAGATGATGTCTTTCCTCCAATTGTGTCTTCTTGGCCCCCTTGTCAAATATGAGGTGGTGAAATGTATGAGTCAGTTGCGATCTTCAGTTTTAATTTCCCATTTGTCACTGGTCTGTTTTTTGTGCCAGTACCAGGCTGTTTTTATGATATAGCCCTGTAGTATAGTTTATGTCTGGTATACCAGCGACCCCCTGTATTGCTCTTTCATCTCAGGTTTGCTTATTGGCTATTCCAGATCTTTTGTTTTTCCAATAAATTGAGGATTTTTTTTCCAAGCCTGTGAAGAACCTCTTGGGGACTTTGATTGGATTGCATTAAATCTGTACACTAGTTTGGGTAGGAATGGACATTTTTACTATATTTATTTTCCAATCATGAGCATGGGAGGTTTGTCCATCTTTCTGATATCTTCCTCAATTTCCTTTTTAGAGGTTAAAATTTTTGTTTAAGGATCTTATGTGGCTTTTTGGTTAGGTTTAATTCCTAGGTATTTTATTGTTTTTGAGTCTATTGTGAGTGGGAAGGTTCCTTGTAGTCCTTCTTCAGTTGCTTGTTGTTGGTATAGACAGGCTACTGATTTTTCTAGATTTATTTTGTATCCTGCCACTTATCGTACGAAGCTCTCAATCGTTTCTAGCGAGTTTTCTGGTGGAGTTCTTAGCATCCCTTAGGTAGACAATCATATCCATCAGCAAAAAGGGATAGTTTGACTTCCTCTTTTTCTCTCTCTCTCTTAACTTTCTCTTTCTTTGCTTATTGCCCTTGCAAGGGTTTCCAGCACTATATTGAAAAGGAGTGGTGACAGGGGGCAGCCTTGCCAGATTCCTACTTTAAGGGGACTGCTCTGTCTTTCCACCATTTAGGTATAGATATTGGCTGTGGGTTTCCTGTATTGGCTTTGATTACATTGAGGATGATCCCCTCCAGTCCAATTCCCTCTAGGACTTTAAACATGAAGGGATGCTGGATTTTGTCAAAGGCTTCCTCCATGTCAATTGAGATGACTGGTTGGTTTTTGTCTCTTCAGTCCATTTATATGTTTTGATGTATTTATTGATTTTTGTTGTTGAACATCCCTGCATTTGTATGAATCCAACTTGGTCATGGTGGGTGATTTTTCTTGATGTGGGTTCTGTATGCGATTTGCCAGTATCCTGTTTAGAATTTTTGGCATCTTGTGTTCATTAGGGAGATGGGTCTATAGTTCCTCCTTTTGGTTGTATCTTTCCCGGTTTTTGGTAATAGAGTGATGCTGGCTTCATAGAAGGAATTTGGGAGAACTCCCTCCAGTTTTATCCTTCTAAACAATTTGAGTAAATAATGGTTGTAAGTCTTTTCGAAATATTTTATAGAATTCCTGCTGTGAAACCATCTGGGCCTGGGAATTTTTTGGTTGGGAGGCTACTAATTACATCTTCGATTTCTTCCTGTATATTGGTTTGTGTAGGCTGTCGATCTCTTCTTGGTTGAGATTTGGTGATTCCCAGAATTTCAGATATATTCATCCATTTCTTCTAGGTTTTCAAACTTAGTAGAGTATAGGTTTTTAAAGTAATCCGTATGAATTGTTGGACTTTTCATTGTCTGTTGTGATTTTTCCCTTTCATCACAGATTCTATTGATTGGAGTTGTTCCCTCTTTCTTTGGTTAACTGGGGCTAAGAGGTCCTGTCTATCTTGTTTATTCTCTCAAAAGAACCAACTTTTGGATTCATTGTTTTTTTTATGTTTTTGTATGATTTTTCTTTGTTTCTATTCTTGATCTCTGCTCTGATTTTTGTTTATTTCTTCTTGTTCTGCTCGTTTAGGTTCATTTGTTGTTGTCCTCTCAAGTATTTTTAGCTGCAGTGTTAGATAATCACTTGTGCTCTTTCTGTTTTCTTTTTATATAGGCTCTTAGATCTATAAACTTCCCTCTTAGGACTTTTTTAAAGGTCCATGATTTTGCTGTTTGTTTTTATATTGTCATTCGTTCCAGGAATGTTTTTATTTCTTTCTTTATTTCTTCCTTGAACCATTCATATTCAGGAGATGTTGTTTTTAATCTCCATGTGCTCTTGTAGGTTGTAGGTTTATCCGGTGTTGATATTGAGTTTTATTTGCACTGTGGTCGATAGAGTGCATGACAAATAATCTAATCTTTTTATATGTTGAGGTTTTTTTCTGTGTCCCAGTATTATGGTCTATTATTGGAGAATGTTTCGTGGAGGTGTGAGTAGAAAGTGTATTCTCTGGGTGTTTGAGTGAAATATTTAATAGAGTTGTCTCGTGAGGTGCTATTGTGTATTGTTCATTTCAGTTCAGTTTCTCTGTTTATCCTTTGTCCAGTTGATCTGTCCTGGGGACTTAATGGGGTATTGAATCCCTACTGATGTTGTGGGGTTAATCTGTGCCTTGAGATCCTGAAGAATTTGTTTTAAGTTTGGTGCACCGGTGTTTGGTGCATATATATTCATGATTGTGAGATCTTCATCGTCAATTGTTTCCTTAATAAAGATGTAATGGCCTCTTTGTCTCTTTGATTTCTTTTGTCTTTGAAGTCATTTTGTCCTGATATTGAATAGCCACACCTGCTTTATTTTTGGTACCATTTGCTTGGAATACTTTCTTCCATCCTTCACCTTAAGTTGGTGCCTATACTTGAAATGAGATGGGTTTTCTTGTAGACAGCATATAGATGGATTTTTTTTCTAATCTTCTCCCAGTCTATGCCTTTTGATTGGGGAGTTTAGCCCATTAATATTTAAGGTTATAATTGAGGATGGATGATGTTGTTCCTTTCACTTTAATTATCCATTTGGACTTCTAACCTCTGATTTGCTCCTATGGTTATGCTTTATGATTTCTTTTCCTAGGTGTTTGAGGATTGTTCCTCCTCTCTTCTGCCCTTGAATTGCTTCAAGTATTTTATGAAATTTGATTTCGTGTAGCCATGACATTGACCATCAATCTAGATCATATGCGTCATGCCGCGATAAGCATTTCTTTGTTAATGTCATGGAAGATTTTCTCTCTCCTTCAACTATAGTCACATTTTTGCTGGGAAATATTCTGGGTTGGTATCCATATTCCTTAACCACTGGGAATAGCTTTGCTCCATGTTCTTCTTGCTTTCATGGTTTGAGCCGAGAAGTCATGTGTAATTCTGATGGGTTTCCCTTTGTATGTGACTTGTTTTTTCTTTTGTAGCCTCTCAGAATTTTAGTCTTTGTTTGGGCAACTAGCATTTTATCTAGTGATATGGCGTGGGATGTTTCTTTTCTGATCTTGTCTATTTGGGGTCCTTCATGTGCTTCTTGTATTTGTATGGGTTTGTCTATTTTCATCTATTATTCTGTTGAAGATCTGATTCATACTATACTATTGAGATTCTTCTCTTCCTTTATTCCTCTGATGCAGAGGTTTGATCTTTTTTATTGGTCCCATATTTTCCTGGTTTTTCCACTTTTGTGTATTTTTTAAATTTTTCATAATCTTTATTTGAGCTTTTTAATTGCTCTGTGTTATCTTCCAGATCTTGACATTCTTTGTTCTGCTTCCTCCATTCTACTTGAGGTGCTGTCTTTCCTTTCTTCTTAATTGGATGGATATTCTAATTCCTTTTTCATTTCATCCTGTGTTTTCTTTTGTATTTCCATTTCCTTTTTGAGCTTCTCAATCTCTTCTTTGGTGCTCCTTATTCGTTGGTTAGCTTCCTTTTTCAGTGTTTTCTATTCCTTTTGGAGTTTGTTTTTTCTTCCCTCTAGTTTCTTTCTGGAGTTTGTCAATCTGTTTCCTTTAGTTCTTTCGAAGTTTGTCTTTGTATCCTCTAGGTTTCTTTTTTAGTTTTTCATTCTCTCTCTTTAGTGCTCTGAATTTTGTTTTTTTTTTCTCCCTCTAGTTCTTTCTGGAGTTTGTCAATCTGTTCCTTTAGTTCTTTTCCGATGTTTGTCATTGTATCACTCTAAGTCCTTTTTGAGTTTTTATCTCTGTCTTTAGTTCTCTGAATTCTTTCATGTTCTTTAATTTCTCTGCAATAGATCTGCAATTATTCCTCTAAGATTCTGTTCCTTGGGTCTCCTCCAAGGGTTCCCATTGTAGCTATCTCCTACAGGTTTACGTAGAGCCTGTGCAGGGATTATCCTTGTGCCTTTCCCATGTTGTCCCTTCGTATGTCCCCTGGCATGTGGCCTTCCCTTTTGTGGTTCAGATCACAAATACCTTTTTACTATGTTAGCGGATGGTTTTGCTTTCCTCCTTCAGATGCTTTTTTTTTTTTTTTTTCCTTTCCTCCTCGTTTATGGAGTATTGACTTGTCTAGTTTTCAGGCTTTCAATTTTGTTTATATATTGGATATTGGAAGCCAAAGCACTCTTCTCTTCTTGTTCTGAAGGTTCTCCAAAAAACAGTCCATTTGGATTCTCACCAATTACTGGCGGCGGTGGGGGGGGTATATGCCTGACGTAGCCCGTGCCGGTACCTGTCTGAATGACTTCCAGTCAGCCCGCATAAAGGCGCAGAGGCACTGACCCAAACCAGCCGACCGACCATCTGGTCCAGTGTGGAGGCACCGACCCAAACCCACTGACCTAGCCCATGCCCCATGCCTGCCTGAGTGGCTTCTGGCCTGCCCGCACAAAGGTGCACAGGCACTGACCCAAACCCTCCGACCGACCCTCTGGTCCGGTGCCAGAGGCACCGATCCAAACCCTAAGATTGGCTTCTTTAAGTAGAAATATGCACTTGATTCCTCTATATCTTTTTTGACTCTGTCGCTCATTTATTTTTAGTGATGACTAGTATTCCATTGTATGGTTTCACTATAGCTCAGTTGCTTTCAAGTTTGGGAAATTCTGAAAAGCTAGTATTAAAAACTCAGGTATCTTAACTGCTGACCCCATTTCTCCAGCCCCTATACCTTGTGGTTTTTTTTTTGTTTTTGTTTTTGTTTTTAAGTTCTGTGATGAATTTTATGTTTTTAAAAAAACTTTTTAATTGAATTTTTGTGAATTTCATACAATATGTTTTGGTTATATTTATATTCACTTCCCTATCTGCAGCCCCTTACTACCGCCACAATTTCCCATCAGCCATTGTTCATCAGGTTGTAGAATTTCTTACCCATTTCTTCACACCTATGCTGGAATTTTGTCTGGCTTAAGCTTAGGCGGGACTTGTGCATGCTGTCACCATTGCTGTGAGCTCATATGAGTAACTGGCCATCTGTCTGGAAACCTCTATTTCCTTGTGGTCCTCTACCACCTCTGGCTCTTACAATCTTTCCCCACTCCCTCTTCTGCAATGATCCCTGAGCCTCGGGAGGCAGAAGTTTGATATAGGCGTCCTATTCAGGGATAAGCATTCTGCAGTCTTTTACTCGCTACATGTTGGCCACTTGTGGTTCTCTATGTTAATCACCATTTGCTGCATAAAGGAAGCTTCTCTGCTGAGAGTTGAGAGATACCTGAGTCCTTTTACTAGCTTTTCATAATTTCTAAAACTTGAAAGCAATGGAATACTACTCGGCACTAAAAATAAATGAGCTACAGAGTTGCAAAAAGAGACAGAGGAATCCAGTACATATTTCTAACTTAAAGAAGCCAATCCTAAAAAGACTGAAATGCATGATTCCCAATGCGTGATGCCCTTCGAAAGGCAAAGCCATGGAGACAGTACAAAGGCAAGTAAGTGCCAGAAATTCAAAAGCAGTGAGGGATAAATAAGTAAGGCCCAGGGAATTTTACAATCTGAAACTGTTCTGTCTGATAGCACAGTGCCACGGATGCCTGTCATGGCATGTGCCAGTCTGGGTGCCCCAGAGAGGCAGAACCAGCAGAATGTCTAGAAAGGTGGACAGATGGGAGTAGATTTATTAGGGGAATTTCTGTGCAATTACAAAAATTGAACTGTCTCAGGTCACTTTATAAACTGGAGACCTATGTTGCTGGTAATGGTTCAGTCCCAGACTAGAGGCTTCAGAATGAAACTGATGATGTTCTTTTACACTGCATTATTAGGGTTTATTACTATTATTAACATTGTACTATGCCTAATGTACAAATTAGAAGTAAGCTTTATATTAGTATGTGTGATGGTTAATCCTGGGTGTCAACTTGACTAGACTAAGGAACAAATAAGAGAAAAAGGATCTTCGGATTGACTGCCTCAACCCGGATGGCCCACCCCAAATGTGGGCGTTACCCTCTGCCGGTAGGCAGTATAAAAGGCCATGGCAGAGGGAACTGGTCCCTTTTTTCCTGTGGCTTGCCTCTCTCTCACTGGTGAGTTTGTCTTGCTGCTGTGATCAACCCTTCAGATCCCAGTGTGTACTGAGACTGGCAGATCTCCTGGAATCCACTGGGCCTTCAGCACCAGAATGGGACTACTGAGACATCCAGCCTTGCAGACTGAGCAGTTCCCTGGATTCTCAGCCTCTCCAGTGTGGCACAGCTACTGTTGGACTACTTCAGCTCTGTCACATGAGCAAATCAATAAATTGTATATAGCTATATATTCGTCCTGTTGCTTCTGTTTCTTTAGAGAACCCTAATACAGATTTTGGTACCAGGAGTGGTTCTAAAGAAACAGAATTGAAAGGATGAATTTCTTTAGTGGGCTTGGTAGTTTCTGGAGCCAGCTCTCCAGTCCAATGAAGCCTAGAGTTACTGAAGGCTCTCCTGGTGGCATGAAGAGGAATGATAATCCTTGGTGCAGACTATTTGATGATTCAATTATGAAGATAGATCCATTTGACCCATCTAACTCACCTCTTGTGAGGAGCAAGGAATTTAGTGACTCTATATATAAAACGTTTGAGAAATTGTGGAAAAATAAGGAAATTAATGATGTTGCCTGGTTGCTCCTAGCATCCCTGGATAAAGTGATAGAGGTAAATAAGGAGCTCAGTGATAAAAATGACTAGCCCCAGATTAGAAACAACAGTTTAAAGGTTTCCAAATGTGCTCTGGAAGAGAATCTTCTCTCCAGCAGCCAAAGAGCTAAAGCAGCAGAAAATCAAGCTGGAGCCCTTATTATACATTTGGCTGATTTACACCACAAATTTAATTCCCAGCCATGAAGAGTATCAGCAGTTAAAGTGAGAGCACTGGTGGGAAAAGGGTGGAACCCTGAAACTTGGGATGGAGATGTGTGGGAGAACCACGATGATGAGGATTTTGAACCCTCGGATTCTGAGGGATTTTCTTTATCTGAGGAATTAATCTCCCTACCATCAGCAGAGAATCCACACCCTGCAGATCTCTCATCCCCACCCTTGCCTGAGGAAACTAATCTCCCCCTCCCAGTGGGAGCTAATGTCCCTCAGGGCCCAACAATTGTTGCCTCTAGACCTATAACCAGATTGAACTCTAAGCAAGCCCCTAAAGGTGAGATAGAAAGTGTGATCCACGAGGAGGTGTGCTACACCACTAAAGAAATTAATGAGTTTGCCGATTCATTCCAGCAGAAGCCTCAAGAATATATGTGGGAATGGATTTTAAGGGTGTGGGATAATGGTGGAAGGAATATAAAATTGGATCAGACTGAGTTTATCGATATGAGCCCACTGAATAGAGATTCTAGGTTTAACATGGAAGCTCGAGCAGTTAAAAAGGTGTTAAAAGTTTATTTGAATGGTTGGCTGATGTATTTATTAAAACATGGCCTACTAACAGCGAGTTAGAGATGCCTGATATTCCTTGGCTTAGTATTGATGAAGGGATCCATTTAACTCTCCAATTTGGCCTGTGAAAAAAGACAGATGGATCATGGAGAATGGACAGTTGAACTATGCAAAAACCAACCAAGTAGTTGACCAATTGCATGCCACATGTACCAGATGTGGTGACCTTACTTGAGCAGATTAAGATGTCTCCTGGTACCTGGTTATCCAGCTATTGATCTGGCCATCTTTCACATTCTCAATACCAGTTCATAAGGACCATCCAGAAGAATTTGTTTCAGCTGGCAAGGCACAGTATAACCTTTACTGTCTTACCTCAAGGGTATGTTAACTCTCCAGCCTTGTGCCATACTTAGTTAGAAGGGATCTTGATCGCCTGACTCTTCCACAAAAGATCACACTGGTCCACTATATTGATGATGTTTGCTGATTGGACCCAGCTGAAACGGATGTAGCAGCTAGTCTAGACTTGTTGGTAAATGATATGCGCATGAGAGGATGGAAATAAATCCAACTAAATCAAGGGCCAGCTATGCCGGTGAAGTTTCTAGGCAGTTCAGTGGTGTGGAGCATGCAGAGACATTCCTTCTAAGGTAAAGAATAAGTTGTTGCAACCTGGCCCTCCCTCCACCAAGAAAGAAGCACCGTTTAGTGGTGGCCTTTTTGGATTCGGAGGCAGCACATTCCTCATCTGGGTGTTTATACGACCCATAATATTAGTTGACTCGAAAGGCAGCAAATTTGAGTGGGGCTTGGAACAGGAAAAAGGCTCTTCAACAGGTCCAGGCTGCAGTGCAGGCTTCTCTGCCCCTAGGGCCATATAATCCAGCAGACCCAATGGTGTTTGAGGTATCAGTGGCAGATAGAGATGCTGTCTGGAGTCTGTGGCAGGCTCCCATAGGGATTCACAGTGGAGGCCTTGGGATTTTGGAGTAAGGCTCTACCTTAATCTGCAAACAACTATTCTCCTTTGAGAGACGCCTTAGCCTGCTATGGGGCCTTAGTGGAAACTGAAACGTTTGACAATGGGCCACCAAGTACCATGCGACCTGACTGCCATCATGAGCTGGGTGTTTCTAACCCACAGAACCCAATAAAGAGGACGTGCACAGCAACAGTCCATTATCAAATGGAAGTGGTACATATTTGACAGGGCCCAGGCAGGCCATGAGGGCACAAGCAAGCTACATGATAGAAGTTGCCCAAGTGCCTATGGTTGTCCACTCCTTTTACAATGCCTCCTGTGCTTAAGCATGCACCTTGGCTTCATGGGTTTGCCCTATGATCAGTTGACCGAGGAAGTGCAGACTAGGGCCTGGTTTACTATGGTTCTGCACACTATGCAGGCACCACCAAGGTGAGAGCTGTCCATTAAAGCCAATTTCATGAACAATCCTAAAGGACACTGGTTCTTCTTAATAATAATAAGCAGATACTTGTGTTGTTCCCTTTTTGAATGTGCAACTGAGAAATGTGTTAAGTGTTGTCATATTTAGGTTATTAATACTGAAGGACTAAC
>VZQC01011057.1:0-10074 GCA_009823505.1 Rhizomys pruinosus | reverse complement strand
TGTTCCTCAAGGACATTACCACCTACTCTAAGATATAATGCTTTGCTATTGCACATGAGACACTTATAACAGGTTAGGTGGAATTATGACCTTGCCATTGTTTGCAATTGACATTTAAGCATAACATAAGTAGAGGCTTTTTATTGGGTGTCAAATTGACAAGGGGTGGACTTGTGATGGTTAATCCTGGGTGTCAACTTGACTGGACTAAGGAACAAATAAGAGAAAAAGGATCTTCAGATTGGACTGCCTCAACCCAGATGGCCCACCCCAAATGTGGGCGTTACCTTCTGCTGGAAGGCAGTATAAAAGGCCATGGCAGAGGGAACTGGTCCCTTTTTTCCTGCGGCTTGCCTCTCTCTCACTGGTGAGTTTGTCTTGCTACTGTGATCAACTCTTCAGATCCCAGCATGTACTGAGACCGGCAGATCTCCTGGAATCCACCAGGCCTTCAGCACCAGATTGGGACTACTGAGACATCCAGCCTTGTGGACTGAGCAGTTCCCTGGATTCTCAGACTCTCCAGTGTGGCGCAGCTACTGTCGGACTACTTGAGCTCTGTCACATGAGCAAATCAATAAATTGTATATAGCTATATATTCTTCCTGTTGCTTCTGTTTCTTTAGAGAACCCTGACTAATACAGTATGTTTGTAGTATATAGGAAAACCCGCAATCAATCAATCAATCGATCAATCTCTCTCTCTGTATTTGAACAAATCTTCGTATTTTTTCTTTGTATATTTTTATTGAACTTTTGTGTATTTCATACAATACTTTTTAATCATGTTGAGACCTCCCCTGTCTGTACCTGCCCCATAACTTGCACATAGGGTTTCATGCATTCTTTCAGATATGTTAAGGCCTACTGTGTCAAGTTTGTGTAACCGGCTGTCTCCCATTGTGAGTACATCCACCGGAGCCTGTTCAGCTTAGTTAGCATCATTCCTTTAAAGAAGATCAACTCTCCCTCAAGGAACAATAATCAGCTACTAATAGTTTCCTCTGCTGAGATTGGATTCTCCTGCACATTTCCCCAGTTCTATGCTGGTTTTTATCTCATTGAGTTTGTGTGCTTTTGTGATGCTGTCACCATTACTGTAAGTTCATATGAGCAAGTTCCCAGGAACCTGTAGGACTCTGTTTCCTTATGGTGGTGAACCACCCCTAGCTCTTACAATCTTTCTGCCCCCTTCTTCTGATGCTCTGGGTGGATGAGGTTTAAATATGAGTCCTGTCTGGGGACACATACTCTGCAAATTCTCATTCTTTAAATGTTAGCTAGTTGTGGCCTTCTGTTTATCACCCTGTTGCATGAGGCAGTTTTGCTGGTGAGAGTTGAGAGATGCATTACTATTCTCTCTACCCCTTGTTCCACTATGTTTTAAGAGCCTTATGGGTAGAGGTCCAATTGTAGATGGGTCACTTAGGGTTGAGCATCCTACAGAACTTATTCTCTCTGACCTGTTGTAGAACTCTGTCCTAGACTCTGCTTGTTGCAAAAAGAAGCTTCTTTGATGAGTTGTGGTGACTGGTATACTTGTCTGTTAATATTAGGATCTATATTTTGAAATGTGACAGATATAGGATTCTCTGTATGATGTATGACCTCTCCAGCCATGTATATTTGACTGTGTTTACTGAGCCACACATGAGTTCCCTCCTGTTGAGCAGGCTTTAAGTCCAATAGATAGCTGTTGATTACTCCAAGATAAAAGTGCTACTGCACTAATATAGTTTGCTGTGCTGGTCATTGTTGGATTATTAGGCTTTTTTTTTTTTTTAATTTTTTTTATTTATTTCTGTATGTGTATGAATGTACTGTCTGCATGCAAGTCTGTGCACCCGTGTCGTGCAACGCCGCGGAGGTCAGAAGAGGGTCTCGGATTCCCCTGGAACTGGAGTTCTCCTGGAATTGGAGCTTCAGACGGTTCTCAGCCGCCATGTGGGTGCTGGGGATCGAACCCGGGTCCTCTGTAAGAGCGGTCGGCGCTCTTAACCGCTAGGCCATCTCTCCAGCCCCGGATTATTAGGCTTTAAAGCTGAGATTGGGTCATTGATTTTTCTCCCTTCACAGCTTACCTAGTGTCCTCCGCAACTACGAGAGCTCGTCTTCAGAGAGGAGGCTTCCAGGTGAGTCAGTTCCAGCTCCATTGCTCCAAGTCCTGTGTCTGAAGTATGCCTTGTCTTCAGTAATAGGGTCTTAGCCTCAGGTTCTGGGAGATAATCAAGGGCTGTAGCAATAGCCTGTGTCATTTTTTGAGTCTCTTAGACTACCCTGACCAACATCTCCTAAGGGAGATTTTTCCTGTCTAGCACTGTGTTTCTTGTTATATAGTATTCACCTATGCACATGCACTTATGTACAGATAGAATATGTCTATTTCTTAGGTAGGCTTTAGAACTAGTTCATTTCCCTCTGGTTTTTCACACCACCTAAGCATTATTTATCTCTAGTCTCTCTGTCTAGCCCTGCCTCCTCACTCCGCAGTTAAAGTTCCACTCTTTTCCAAATTTTCCTTTGAAATACCTGTTTCCTATTATCCCTCATATTTTGAACCCCTTCTCCCTCTTTATCTCCAAGGTTGCTTGTATGGTTCCTTTCTCTCTTTCCCCTTTCCCCCATTTCTTCCTTGTTAACATCTAATCTCCTACTACCCCCCTCTCTTGAACTCTTTCTTTCCCTTTCCCTTTCCATTTTCCTGGCTCCTGTGGTTACATCAGCTTATGTACTCACAAGGATTTAGTGCTCAGATCCACAAGTAAGGGAAAACATACATCACTTATTATTCTGAGTCTGTGCTATTTCACTTAGTGTAATAGTTTCTAGTTCCATCCATTTGTCTGCCTGTTTTCATTATTTCATCTTTCTTTACTGCTGAGTAGACCTCTGTTGTGTATATGTACATTTTCATTATCTACTCATTAGTTGAGGAACATTTCGACTGTTTCCATTTCTTAGCTTCATTTATTTTCTTTCTATTGCCTCAGACCATCCCTCTGAGACTGCTTGAGAGTGCCCTACTGCCTCCAGCTGTGAGTTGCCCAAATCCCACCATTCCCATCTCCCTGCTTTGGGATCATCTCTGGTCCCACCCACTTCTCCAGGTTCAGGTTTCCCTGCTAGCTAGTAGGGGCTGGCACATTTTAGGCTTATCCTCTCTCCTTGGGCCTCAGCCCCATCCTGCTGAGGCTGTGGGAATGTGCCTAGGTAGCCAGGGTTCTTTTGCCCTCTTGGAGGGCTCTTGAGTAGCCTGCCTGCATCCATCTGGTCAGATATAAAACCAAAGCAGAGAACCTGAAGTCCAGAGCAACTAGTTGTTCATACCAGATCAGAAAGCAACCAAACAACATCAATCATACAAACAGAATCAAACTTTACCTCAACAAAGACAGGATTGAGTTGCATACTAGAATCACAAGAAATCCACAATGAAAAAATAATAATATAAAAAAACAGTATGTTCCCATCAAAACCACCAGCCCTATAGAAGAGTTCAACAATGAGAACTTCCTAGAGGAAACCCAAGACACAAAATTTAAAAGAACAATCATAAACATGACCAAGGAACCAATGAATGTAAAGAACACACAAAGAACTCAGATAGGGATAAACTTCAAGATAGGGATAAAGCTCAAGAAAAATACAAATATACATATGAAAGAAGTGACAAAGACAATTCAGGATTTGAAAAGTGAATTCACAAAAGAGAAGTCATAAAATTCTGAATGCTAAAATGAAGAAGGAATTGAACAACTCAATAAGACCAATGGAAACAACAGGAGAAAGCCTCAACAACAAAAGGAATGAAATGGGAAACAGAATATCAAGACTGGACAATAAAGTTGAAGAATTGGACTGCTCAAGCAAAGAATATGAAAAACATTAAAAACCAACAGCTATGGAATATGCAGGAAATGTAGGACACCATGAAAAGACCACATTTACACATCACAATCATAGAGGAAGGAGAATTCCAGGTTAATGACATTGACCAAATTTTCAACAGGACTTGAAGAGAATTTCACTGAATTAAGGAAATGTATATCCATACAGATAGAAGCATACAAGAAGAGGGGATGAGAATAGAATGGAGAAACAGTTCTGTACTACCTGAGGTTTCAGGCATTCACTAAGCCACTTGGTATATATACCCCATGGATAAGGAGGAACTAAATGTAGTGATAATTTGTACCTTCTCTTTTTGCTTTTGTCTTTGTAGAAATTTATCAGATTTGCTGATCTCTTAAACAACTTAGGGTTTCACATTTTTTTTCTGTTTTCAGTTTCATTGGTTCCTACTATATGTTTCCTTCTGTTTGTGATGGGCCTGTTCTATTATTTCTTATCGTATAAGGATAGTTTATTTTTTTAAGACTTTGTTTTCTAATACAAGTATTTTAATGGTATAAATGCTCTGAGTCCTGCTTTATCTGAATCTCAAATATTTTTTATATATTGTATTTATGTTTTCACTCAGTTAAAAATAGTGTCGGAGCTGGAGAGATGGCTCAGTGGTTAAGAGCACTGACTGCACTTGCAGAGGACCTGGGTTCAATTCCCAGCACCTGCATAGTGGCTAAGAACCGTCTTAGGCCAGGTGTGGTGGCACACTTCTTTAATCCCAGCACTTGGGAGGCAGAGGCAGGCAGAGGCAGACAGATCTCTATGAGTTCAAGTCCAGCCTGTTCTACATAGTGATCTCCAGGCCAGCTAGGACTAAAAGGAGACCCTGTCTCAAAAAATAAATAAATAAATAAATAAATAAATAAATTAAATAGTGTCAATCTTTCAAGACTTTGTCTTTGATCTATCCATCATTTATAGGTGCATTATTTTATAAATATGTAGTGATTTTCCCATTATCCTTTTATTGGTTTCTAATTTAACTTTGTGTAATTCCAATTCTAGACTGGCTGTGACTTGGGATATGGTCTTACTGTGGTTGTTCCATGTGTACTTGGAAATCATGTGTATTCTGTTTTGCTTAGTAAAGTGTTATCTAAGTATTAATTTGATTTAGTTTATTGTTGACATTTTTCTGTAAGTTCATCTCCTTACTGATTTTCTGTCTTTGGTTCTACCTATTATGGCAATATATGGTTTCTTTTTTTTTTCTTGGCAATATATGGTTTCTAATGAGAAATCTGTAACCATTTGAATTTCTGCTCCCCTTTGATACTACACGAGACAGAGCTGAAGCAGAGAAACATGGAGGAATGCTGCTTACTGGCTTGTTCCCCCTGTCCTGTGCTCCTGTGCTCAACTGTCTTATGCAGCTCAGGCCCACCTGCCCAAGGATGGCAGTGCTTGTAGTAGGCTGGACATGCCTACATCAATCAGCAGTTTAAGAAAATGCTTCACAGACACGACCACAGGGCAGTAGGATGGAGGAGATGCCTCACTTGAGGTTTTGTCTCTAGTTTGTGTCAGTGTGACAAAAATTAACCACGTCAGTCATAAATCTAAGTATGATTCTTTTTACATTTAATTTTGGTCCTTGTGTTTTTCTGTTCTTAAACTTCCATTTGTTTCTTTTTTATCTTTCATTTCTTTATGGAGACTTCCCCATTTGTTTAACAGAATGTTTGTGATTTACTCTCCTTGAAGGTCTTTTTTTTTTTGTCATTTTGGGAATTCTGTTTTTTTAGTAAATGGATTGTGTCACAGTTCTAGAGCCCAGAAGTCTAAAGTCCAGATGTCACACAGAAGGTTTCTTTCAGTTTCAGGGGCAGATCAGTTTCATGTCTCTTCAAGTTTGTGGTGATTGTGGGCACTCCTTGTTCTTCCTTGGCTTTCAGCTATGTCATTCTATTTGGTTTTGTCTAAATGGCCTTTTCTTCTGGCACTTCACTGTGTCTTAAATCTATCTCTAGGTCCTCTTAATAATGACAACAGTCAAGGGATTTAGGGTCTACCATATCCAGGATGATTTCTCAAGATCCTTAATTAGACCTTCAAAGATCTTGTTTCCAGAAGAGATGAAGAGGGTCACTTCATTCTTATCAAAGGAACAATTAACCAAGAAGATATCACAATCATGAACATATGCACACCAAACTCTGGTGCACCAAACTTTTTTTTTTAGTTTTATTTATTTTTTGTATGTGTATGAATGTACTGTCTGCATGTAGGTCTGTGCACCTGTGTCGTGCAATGCTGTGAGGTCAGAAGAGGGTCTCGGATTCCCCTGGAACTGGAGTTCTCCTGGAATTGGAGTTACAGACGGTTCTCAGACGCCATGTGGGTGCTGGGGATCGAACCTGGGTCCTCTGCAAGAGCAGTCAGTGCTCTTAACCGCTAGGCTATCTCTCCAGCTCCATTGTGCACCAAACTTAATAAACACAATTCTATAGGACTTTAAGGCACAGATTAATCCCAACACACTAATAGTAGGGGACTTCAATGCCCCACTGTGTCCATTAGACAGGTCAACTGGACAAAGAATAAACAGAGAGAGATCTGATCTGAACAATCCAATACATCAAATGGACCTAATAGACATCTACTGACTATTCCACCCAAGCACCAAAGAAAAGATTTTCTATTCAGCACTCCATGGAACTTTCTCCAAAAGCAATCACATATTGAGACACGGAACAAACCTCAACAAATACAAAAAAAAAAAAATCAAAATAATTCCATGCATTCTATCAGACCACAATGTGATAAAGCTTAATATCGACACCAGAAAAAGCCCTATAGCTTCATGAACTCATGGAGATTAAACAACATACTCCTGAACAATGAATGGGTTAAAGGAAAAATTATGAAAGAAATAAAAATATTTCTGGAATTAAACAAAAAGGACAATACAACACAACAAAACCTACGAGACATATTAAAAGCAATCTTAAGAGGGAAATTTATAGCTCTAAGTGCTTAGATTCAAAAAAAAAAAACAAAACAAAACAGAAAGAGGACAAATAAAGGACCTAACACTGCAACTAAAAACACTTGAAAGACAACAAAAAAATGAATCCCAAACCCAACAGACAAGAAAAAATAACAAAATTCAGAAGGGAGATTAATGAAATAGAAACAAAGAAAACAATGCAAAGAATCCGTGAGTCCAAGATCTGGTTCTTTGAAAGGATAAACAAGATAGACCTTAAGCCCAGTTAACCAAAAGAAAGAGCAACTCCAAATCAACAAAATTAGAAGTTAAAAGTAAAACATCACAACAGATAACAAAAAGATCCAGAACATTATACGGGAATACTTTAAAAACCTATACTTGACTAAATTTGAAAACCTCAGATAAATGGATGAACATCTGAAATCATACAAATCACCAAAGCTTAACCAAGAAGATATTAACAGCTTAAACAGACCCATAACATATAAGGAAATTGAAACAGTAATCCAAAACTTCCCAACTAAAAAAAGCCCAGGCCCAGATGGATTTATGGAAGAATTCTACCAGACATTTAGAGGACCTACAACCAATATTACTCAAAGTATTCAAAAGTATAGAAACAGAGGGAAATCTACCAAATTTCTTCTATGAAGCCACTCTAATACCAAAACCAGGCAAAGATAAAACCAAAAAAGAAAACTATAGACCCATATGCTTTATGAATATGGATGCAAAAATTGTCAACAAAATAGTTGCAAACCACATACAAGCACATGTCATCCACTATGATCAAGTCAGATTTATTCCAGAGATGCAGGGATGGTTCAACATATATAAATCAATACATGTCATAAAGCACTTGAATGGACTGAAAGACAAAAACCACATGGTTGGGGCTGGAGAGATGGCTCAGCATTTAAGAGCACTGACTGCTCTTGCAAAGGACCCACGTGGCGGCTAAGAACTGTCTTTAGTGCCAGGCAGAGGCAGGTGGATTTCTGTGAGTTCAAGGCCAGCCTGGTCTATATATCAAGTTCCAGGCCAGGTGGGGCTACAGGGAGACCCCCGTCTGTCTGAAACACACACACTCACACATCACATGGTCATCTCAATTGATGCAGAAAAGGCCTTTTGGAGATCTCCCAAGACCAGCTCAGGCAAGCGCAGGTAGGTAGGCAGCAGCTGAGTGCTTCAGCAAGGCTGATTGTTGATTGATTTCATCTAGTTAATCCATTAATCCAGTGACTGATTTCATCTAGTTAATCCGTTAATCCAGTTGTCTTTGGGCTTATATTGGATTTTTTGGCTCGTGGGGGCGGAGTTATCCTCCCACCTGGTATAAAAGGTGGGGTTGTGTCAGTCTCGATCTGAGATCCCCCGAGACCAGCTCAGGCAAGCGCAGGTGCTAAAGAGCCCGCCCACAGTCCTGTCCGTCCCGTTCCCCCCCCCAAGGGATTACAAAGGCATCTGAAGGAGGCAAGCCAAAAGCAAAACCTTCAACACAGTGAAGAAGGGCATTTTAAGACTTACATTAGAATAAGGGCAAGGAGACGCTCATATGCCAGGAAACACGAAGAAGAGACACAAACATCAGAAAGGGTAGGCTAAATCCCACATCAAGCTCTACCAACCCTATGCGAAGATTCCTTACAGTGGGATCCCCTCTGGGCTGTGCCCAGGACACAGATTTCAGAAACCCAATGGGAACATATTTAAAAGAACTACAAGATTATAAAGAGCAAATCCAACGAACAAAAGAATTGAAGAACTCCAAGAAGGATACTGAGAGAGAGATACAAACCGGAAAGAAAAAAAAAAAAAAAAGAAAACAAAAGATCCATAAAAGAAAAAAAAAATCAAAAAAAAAAAGAAAGAGCTACGGGAAGAGATTGAGACGCTCCGAAAACGAAAGTAAAAAATACTTAAGAAATCAGAAGACGGAATGAAAAGGAAATCAACACTTTCATCCAACCAAGAAGAAAAGGATGGAAAAAACCTCAGAAGCAGAATGGGAGGTAGCAAGACAAGAATATTCAGACCTGGAAGATAAACACAGAACACTAAAACCTCAAGTAAAGATTATGAAAATTTAAAAAATACACAAAAGTGAAACAACCAGGAATCTGTGGGCCGCACTTGAAAAGATTGAACCTCCGCATCATAGGCATAGAGGAAGGAGAAGAATCCCAGGAATGGTATTGATCAGCTCTTCAAACAGAATTAATAGATGAAAAACTTCTCCAAAAACAAAAACGACAAACCAATACAAAAACAAGAAGCACATAGAACTCCAGAGAAGATCAGAAAGAGAAATCTCCATGCCACATCATAGTTAAAATGCTAGTACCACCCAAAACAAAGGGGGGGAACATCCTTAAAGCCCACAAGAGATTAAAAACAATGTGACCTATAAGGGGAAACCTATCAATTCACAACGACTTCTCATGCAAACTATGAAAGCAGGGGCAGAACCTGGAGCTAAGTCTTTCATGTCCCAGTGTTAATAGGACAATTAGAATGCCAACCCAGGTACTTACCCATTGCAATACAAAAATGTCGATTATAATTGATGGGAGAGGAAAAACCGTTGCGACATGACAAAAACAATGTTGAAAGAATACAATGGTCCGGGGAAGACCAACCTTTCACAGAGATATACTTGAATTCAATTCAAAGATACAGAAGAAGAGTGAAACTTATTCCCCAGCTTTACTCTTAGAAAGAGAAATGCAATAAATACCCATTCCAGCGGGACAGTTCATGGGGAGTCTTGGAAGAGAAGAGTGAGGTGGAGAGGGATCTACTGGAGACGCAAGGAATGGAAACAAGACAAGTTCTGATCCAATCTCGTTTATTTGTAGGAACACAAGCAGTAATATAAGGGCGGCTAGAGGAGCAAGGATAAAACATTTCGACTTGCCCAGACCGCAAATGGTTTACACAGTGGAAAGAATGTTGGTGGATACTTAGATCTTATGTCCTCAGGGCAAACATTTGCAAAACATCCTGTTTGAGCTATGGATGGGCTCAAACCTTCCTTGTGAACAGCTGGCTGATGCCATACCCTAAAACGTGCTTATGTGGAAATAAACAAGCTGTGCCAGATGTCTAAGCATTGCCCATTAGAGACTCCACAGGTCCCCCTTTTGTATACTAAAAAAGGATAGATACCGAAGTTGTGCCTGTCTTAGGTTCGAGATCTGCCCAGGCGCCCT
>VZQC01011051.1:41839-82265 GCA_009823505.1 Rhizomys pruinosus | reverse complement strand
CAAAGACAAACTCCCCAGATGAGAGAGGCAAGCCGCAGAAAAAAAGGGACCAGCTCCTTCTGCAGTGGCCTTTTATCCTGCCTTCCAGCAGAAGGTAACGCCCACATTTGGGGTGGGCCATCTGAGTTGAGGTGGTCCAATCCAAACATCCTTTTTCTCTTATTTGTTCCTTAGTCCAGTCAAGTTGACACACAGGATTAACCATCACAGGAACCTTGGGTTGTTCAAAATATGAACATAGATACTTGCTAATTGGTTTTACTTGAATGTTACTTACATTCATTGCTTATGCTTGACAATAAGCTTACTTCATGGTTGGGATTTTTGGATATTAATTGGCCTTAGTGTGAAAATAAAGTTTTAGGTCTGATCTGTCCCCCACTGCCTAGCACTCAAAACAGGCTTGAGCAGCTGGCTATTTAAAACTCAGGTTCCTTTGGGTTGTTAGCCTCACCCACGGGCTCCCCTGCCTCTCAGAAAATTTAAAAAAAAATAAAATTAAAAGGGTGAGATGTGGGAAAGCTTAGTTAGGTGGGTGGGTTCTAAGCCGATGGTACCTCCCTGGCCAAACCCATGGGGTGGGGAGTAGTGATGAATTGAGTCATGATGGATATTTAAGCAGACATGTTGGATTAAAATCTCTCTCTGCATTCGAACCTCAACCTACCTACACGTGGTATGCTTTCCTGCACGGGCTTTCCACATGGGTAGTCCTAGGATTAAGTGGGCCCTGCCATGAATCCTGGCAGTGACCCCACACCAACTTACTTTGGTCATGAGTTTATAACAGTAATATCAAAGCAAACTAGAACATTTAACTGTCTTCAACTGGAACTTCACCAGCATTTGATGTCTCCATACCCTTTTTCAAGAACATAAACTCCATAGTCTCTCCAACTCCTCCATGAGAATATATACTTCATGGAGTTCTCTTTCTTTATGGAAGTCTATTTACAAATATATATTCCTTGGTTACCTATCTGTTGAGACCATATCTTTTTATTTAATTGAACAATTTTACTGTTCCCAAGACCTTCATTGCAGTGATCTTTGCACCACTGATATGACACCTGGATCCGATGTTCTCTGCACCACTTTCTTGGGTGCCTGGCTTGGTGTCAGCAGTGCTAGGGATGAGGGAGCAGTTGTTTGGCCTCATCTTCTAGCTCATAGGTGCTCATCCTCACCTATAAGTCCAGCCGTTTTCACAAGCATTTTAAAAAATGACTATATAACCTTGTCTTATGGGCTTGGTATCCTTTATTTGAATACTTGGAACCAAAAGCGTTCTTGCTTTCAAGTTTTGGCTTGGATTTCATAATATTTTCTTGTGCATAATGAGATCTCATGGGATGAGACATGACCATAAGCAGGAAATTCATTTATATCTCATGTGTGTCTTATACGAATATGTAGGAAGCTTTCTTTTTATGCCGACTAGGGACCACGTGGCCCTGCTAAGGGGAATGGTGGACATGGTGTCCACTTTGCGGATACTGTGGGGAGCTGACCCCTCAGCACAGAGGCCAGTTGGCTACTTCCTGTAGCCCGGCCTGGATGATACTTTCAACTCAGGCCCTTAGCCTGGACCCACGAGACATGTGTTCCGCTCTTGGCCAAGGCTTCTCACCTGCCCAGACCCTGGACAGGAATTTCAGGCTGATGGCTGATCGCCTCCCTTCAGCCAATACCCACACAACACCAGGTACCCAGATTGGTGATCCGCAAAGTAATCTCTTTCCAATCCACTGGCCACCCGAACGAAATGTAGGCCTACCTTAGCCTGTACGCACACAATAATTAATAAGAAATAACATCATCTGTGATGATGTTACTATGACATTAAAATTTACTCCTTGCTACAGCCTGATTTTTTTTTGTCTGTTTGAGACAGGGTCTCCCTGTAGCTCCAGCTGTCCTGGAACTCTCTGTAGACCAGGCTGGCCTTGAACTCACAAAGATCCACCTGCCTCTGCCTCCCAAGTGCTAGGATTACAGGCATGTGCCACCATGCCCAGCAAGGGTCTAAATTTTTTTTGTAAAGATCTTTGGTGTCTTTGGTTAGGTTTGTTCCTAGGTATTTTATTGTTTTTGAGGCTATTGTGAGTGGGAAGTTCTCCTTGAATTCCTTCTTCAGTTGCTTGTAGTTGTTGTAAAGAAAGGGTACTGATTTTTCTAGGTTAATTTTGTATCCTGCCAATTTACTGAAGCTCTTAATCGTTTCTAGGAGTTTTCTGGTGGAGTTTTAGCATCCCTTAAGTAAACAATCATATCATCAGCAAAAAGGGATAGCTTGACTTCCTCTTTTCCAATTAGTACTCCTTTAATTTCCTTTTCTTGCTTTATTGCCCTAGGAAGTGTTTCAAGGACTATATTGAAGAGGAGTGGTGATGTGGACAGCCTTGCTGAGTTCCTACCTTTATTTTATTTTATTTTATTTTTTGGTCTTTTTTTGAGTCAGGGTCTCCCTGTAGCTCCAGCTGTCCTGGAACTTACTCTGTAGACCAGGCTGGCCTTGAACTCACAAAGATCTGCCTGCCTCTGACTCCCAAGTGCTAGGATAAAAGGCATGTGCCACCATGCCCAGCTCGAGTTCCTACCTTTAAAGGGAATGCTTCTGTCATTTCTCCATTTAGAATGATATTGGCTGTGGGCTTCCTAAATATGGCTTTGATTACATTGAGGAATGATCACTTCAATCCAATTCCCTCTAGGATTTTAAGCATGAAGGAATGCTGGATTTTGTCAAAGGCTTTTTCCACGTCAATTGAGATGATCAGGTGTGTTTTTTGTCTTTCGGTCCATTTATATGCTTAATGATATTTATTGATTTTCATATGTTGAACCATCCCTGCATCTCTGGTATGAATCCAACTTGGTCATGATGGATGATCTTCTTGATGTGGGTCTGTATGCGATTTGCCAGTATTCTGTTTAGAATTTTGGCATCTGTGTTCATTAGTGAGATGGGTCTATAGTTCTCCTTTTTGGTTGTATCTTTGCCTGGTTTGGGTAATAGAGTGATACTGGCTTCATAGAATGAATTTGGGAGAATTCCCTCTGTATCCTTCTAAACAATTTGAGTAACAATGGTTGTAAGTCTTTTTTTAAATGTTTTATAGAATTCTGCCATGAAACCATCTAGGCCTGGACTTTTTTAGTTGGGAGCTTTCTTTACAACAGCAATTTTCACATTGTAGTGCTGCTCAGCACACACAATCACAGGTAGGTACAGTCTAGTGGAGAAATATAATGTACAATGCCTTACTTTTAAGGATGAAAGGTGATGCGGAAGAAGAACATGGAAACCACAGTACAGAGAATTCATAAACATGACCAACAGGTATCATGGGCAGTGAGAGCAATGGCGTTTGGAAGGAGGAGAGTGGCCCTATGGGCTCAGCTGGTCATGGATCAATAACCAACCAACTGATCTTGCACATGTGCAAAAGCATGAGAGAAATGTGGAGGGCCTACTGGGAAACCAGTGGAATTAGAATGGGGGGCGCTAAACAGAGAGTACAGGGGATGACATCCAGTTGACAGGATGGGGCCAGGTTGGGTAGGGCTAATGCCATGCTCCAAGAAGCATGAAATTTATCGGGAAAGTTTTTGAGAAAGAGAGTGATATTAACACTATGACATTGATTAAGGGACTTATTCTAGCCCTCATTTATAAAGTTTAAGGAATGTTATCATAAAAGGGTTTCAGTAGTTACTCTGATTATAAAATATAGGAAATTTTATTTTACTCATAAAATAAATAATAAGTTTGAGAGGGAAAGACAGAGGGAGAAATATCATTTAGCAAGCCATTAAGTCTCTTACTTGCTATTGTAGAGGGGTCTACACATCAGGGCTTAAAGTTTATCATTCCATACTTTCCTGTCTTTTGGAGTTGCTGTAGTAGAGTTATGATTGTTATTCTGATATGTTTGCTTTGTAGATGAGTTGGAGTTTTCCTTTCAGTTTTCTATATTGTTTTTTCTTGATTATAATGTGTCACGTGGAAGTTCTCTGGTTATGTCTATTTGGAGTTCTGAATATCTACTGTGCTCAGAGCTTTCTTTTTCTAAATTTGGGGCATTTTCTGCTATAATTTTATTGAAGAGGTTCTTTAAGCCTCTAGTTTTTAATCTGCTCCTTCTATCCTATGGGTTCTTGGGCTTGCTCTTTTTATTATATTCCAGTGTTTTCTGATGTTGTATTCAAGCTTATTTGTTTTGTTTTTCCTTACTGATATTTGAAATAGTATTCCATCAACATTGTTCTCCATCCTTGATATTTTTTCTTCTTGAATGAGTCTGTTGGTGAATATTTCCATTGTATTTTTAATTTAGTTCATTGAAATTTTCATTTCTATAATTTCTAGTGGGTTTTCCTTTAAATTAAAATTTTTCTTGCTATGTTACTTATTACATTTTTTCACTGCTTTAGTGGTCTATCAAATTTTTACTGTTAAACATTTAAGTGAGTGAGTGTAATAAAATTATTGCTAATCACTGGTGTGCACATTTAGAGTCAAGAATTGCAGTGATGGTCAATAGTAACAGATTCTCTACATGGAGGCTGAGATAAAGACACTTTGCTTTTTGGGTGACTCAGTATATAGGAACTTTGTTTCAAGCACGCAATTACTAAAATTATTTCATCTACCTCAAGCTTTTCATGTAGGAAATCCAGCTTGAATTGCAGGCTGGCTTTCCAACTAGCACTGTGTGGCCTAGGGTCTGGCCCCACCCCAAGGAGGAGCAAGCAGCATGGCCTAGGTGCCTGATCCTGGGTGGGGCAATGTGTGCAGTGGTGTGGAATTGGGGAGCCTATGATTGGTTCTGGGAATTGACATCATTTATTTTATAAAAGCAGGGTGTGGTGGCACATGCCTTGGTCTACACAGTGAGTTCCAGGACAGCTGGGGGCTACAGGGAGACCCTGTCTCAAAAAGACAAAAAAAAATTTTTTTAGACCTTTGAAGAAGGAAATTGAAGAAGACACCAGAAGATGGAAAAACCTCCCATGCTCTTGGATTGGGAAAACTAATATAGTAAAAATGTCCATTCTACCCAAACTCTTGTATAGATTTAATACAGTTCCAATTAAAATCCCCAAGAGTTTCTTCACAGGCTTGGAGAAAAAAGTCCTTAATTTCATTTGGAAAAACAAAAGACCCCAAATAGCCAAAATAGCCCTGAGTGAAAAGAGCAATACGGGGGGGATCTCTATACCAGACTTCAGACTATACTACAGGGCTATAGTCATAAAAACAGCTTGGTACTGGCACAAAAACAGACCTGTTGACCAATGGAACAAAACTGAAGATCCAAACTTGAGCACATATGATTTCAGCCATCTCTTATTTGACAAGGGAGCCAAGAAGACACAATGGGGGAAAGATAGCATCTTCAGCAAGTGGTGTTGAGAAAACTGGATCACCACTTGTAGAAGAATGAAATTAAACCCCTGCCTCTTGCTCTGTACAAATGTCAACTCCAGATGGATTAAAGACCTCAACGTGAAATCCCAAATTCTGAAGGTGATAGAAGACAAAGTTGGCAGCAGACTACAAGACACAGGCATAGGAAAAGGCTTCCTAAATCAGACAGCAGCTGCACCAGAATTAAGGTTGACAATTGACAATGGGATCTCATTAAACTCAAAAGCTTCTGTACATGAAAAGAAACAATCAAGGAAGTGAAGAGAAAACCCACAGAGTGGGAGGAAACCTTCACCACAGAAACATCTGACAAAGCATTGATTTCCAGAATATATAAACTACTCAAAAAAACAAAGAAGAAAGAAAACAAATGAGCCACTCAAAAGATGGAGCAAAGAGCTGAACAGACTTCACAAGTGAGGAATTAGAGATGGCTGAGAAACATCTTAAGAAGTGTTCAACGTCACTAATAATTAAGGAAATGCACATCAAAACCACTTTAAGATATCATCTTACTCCAATAAGACTGGCTAGGATCAAGAAAACAAATGATACCAAGTGCTGGAGAGGTTGTGGGGAAAGGGGAACACTCATCCACTGCTGGTGGGAATGTAAACTAGTACAGCCACTATGGAAAGCAGTGTGGAGAACCCTTGGAAGACTTGGAATGAACTTGCCACCTGACCCAGCCATACCACTCCTGGGCATGTACCCACAAGCCTCATCTTACTGCAGAGATACATGCACAGCTATGTTTATTGAAGCTCTCTTCACAATAGCAAGGAGCTGGAACCAACCCAAGTGCCCTTCAACTGGTGAGTGACTAGAGAAAATGTGGTACTTCTACACAGTGGAGTTCTATGCAGCGGTAAAGAAAGATGACATCATGAGCTTTGCAGGTAAGTCACTGGAGCTAGAAGATACCATGCTGAGTGAAGTAACATAGTCCCAGAAAAACAAATGACAAATGGTATCCCTCATCTGTGGATGCTAGCACCAATTACCTAATTGTATGGCAAACTGAGCAACGTCAATGTGATCTGAAAACAACTGTGCTCTTATATTGTGAATCCCTTAAAATATAATAAACAAATAAAAAAGAAATAAAAAAAGAAAGCTGCTGTTGTAGGGACTTTGTGCATGTTATTGCATTTAATCCTTGCAAGTTTCTCAGAAGTGAGAAAATGGAGGCTTAGAAAAGGTAAGTAAAGTCTTGAGCTCATAGAATTGAAAAGTGGCAGACAGGTGACAGGAATCCAAGTCATTTAGACTTCAAAAACCTTTTAGCGGGGCTGGAGAAAGAGCCTAGTGGTTAAGAGAACTGACTGCTCTTGCAGAGGACCCGGGTTCAATCCCCAGCACCCACATGGCAGCTAAGAACCATCTGTAACTCCAATTCCAGGAGAACTCCAGTTCCAGGGGAATCCAGACCTCCGCGGCATTGCACGACATGGGTACACAAACCTACATGCAGATAGTACATTCATACACATACAAAAATAAATAAAATTAAAACAACAACAACAAAAAACCTTTTAGCCACAAACTGTGGTGCCTGTAACCCAGCTAGTGCCTTGGATGGGCAGATATTCCAGAAATGCTCACGAGCCTAATAGTTCCCAGAACCAGGCAGAAAGCTAAGACACTCAAGATAAGGGAAACAACAAGCATTCTTCCTCTGGAGCCAGCATCTGCATTTCCCTATGTCCCTTCAGGATTTCTTTAGTTTCATGACATTGGCCCTTTACCTGTGCTAGTTTAGGTAGCAGCCCCACTCTGGTCCAAAGATGGCTTATCTGGAACCGTTGACCAAATGAGCAAAATATTAAGAAATAAACAGAATCTCTGAAGGAAGAGTCAGAAATATAACTCTTTTTTCCGATGTATATTTATTGAATTTTTGTGGATTTCATACAACATTTTTTTTGGTCTTTTTGAGACAGGGTTTCCCTTTAGTCCCAGCTGGCCTGGAGCTTGCTGTGGAGACCAGGCTGGCCTTGAACTCATAGAGAGCTGCCTGCCTCTGCCTCCCAAGTGCTTGGATTAAAGACATGCGCCACCTCGAGTGGCCATACAATACATCTAAATACCTATACCGCTCCCTATCTGCACTCCCCATACCCCCCTCACAGATTTCATGCATTCCGTTGTATAAGAAACATGATTTGGGCTGGAGAGATGGCCTAGCAGTTAAGAGCGCCGACCGCTCTTACAGAGGACCCGGGTTCGATCCCCAGCACCCACATGGCGGCTGAGAACCGTCTGAAGCTCCAATTCCAGGAGAACTCCAGTTCCAGGGGAATCCGACACCCTCTTCTGACCTCCGCGGCATTGCACGACACGGGTGCGCAGACATGCATGCAGACAGTACATTCATACACATACAGAAATAAATAAAATTAAAAAAATATTAAAAAAAAAAGAAACATGATTTGCTGGGCATGGCGGTGCACGCCTTTAATCCTAGCACTTGGGAGGCAGAGGCAGAGGCAGGCGGATCTTTGTGAGTTCAAGGCCAGCCTGGTCTACAGAGTGAGTTCCAGGACAGCTGGGGTACAGGGAGACCCTGTCTCGAAAAGACCAAAAAAAAAAAAAAAAAAAAAAGAAAACATGATTCAGGCAGGGCATGGTGGTGCACAGCTTTAATCCTAGCACCTGGGAGCAGAGGCAGGAGGATCTCTGTGAGTTCAGGGCCAGCCTTGTCTACAGAGTGGGCTTCCAGGACAGCCAGACGCCAGGAGACCCTGTCTCAAAAGGACCAAAAAAAAAAAAAAAAAAAAAAGAAACATGATTCCTGATCAAATAGTTTTTGAGTGGGAGCCATTCCTTTTGGCCACTTAGTTTAAGATCCTGTGTTTTCCTTTCAGAGCATTGTCAACAACTTTGGCATCACAGAAACAAAAAGTTTGCCAATAAACACTAAACAGAGCATAATTAGAAGAGAGCCCTGATGTCTTGCAAACCCCAGTCAGTGGAAAGTTCATTTTTCTCCTGGCTCATGCTGTCTCAGAGTGGCATTTTCCACATGCAATGGAGAAGCAGAGCACATCTAGGAAAACCCGTTTCTTTATCTAGGTGGTAATAGCTACCATTAAGGAGTGACTACTATGGGACAAGCACTACACCTGGTACTGTAAATGTTTTTCCCAGTTCATCCTTGTTAACAAACCATGGGTTACACAATCTAGTTCAGTATTTAAGGACATAGGGTCTGGGGAGGGCTGTGCTTGTGCAGAACTAACACTCAGCCAGTTATGAGTTACATTCATGCGGGCAGGATACTTATAATTTTTCCATCTGAAAATGATGACTAACTAGTAGATAACCTCTAGAAATGATGATGATGATGATAACAGTAAATTCAATTGTTATTTGAGTTTACCTCCTTATTTTTATTTTTATTTATTTATTTTTTATGTGTTGAATGTACTGTCTGCATGGATCTGTGCACCCATGTCGTGCAAATGGCTCGGTGGTCAGAAGAGGGTTGTCGGATTCCCTGGAACAGGAGTCTCTCCTGGATTGGAGTTACAGACGGTTCAGCTTGCCATGTGGTGCTGGGGATCGAGCCTGGGTCCTCTGCAAGAGCTGTAGGCGCTCTTAACCGCTAGGCCATCCCTCCAGCCCTCACCTCCTATTTTGGATACTAGAGCTAAGGCCTGAGAACTCATCTAATTGATTACATTAATTAAAACAAATTGGATTTAAAATCAGATGCAATCTGCCTGACTCCCAACATCCTCAAAACAGTTCTTGGATTTCCTGCTTTCTCCAGACTGAGCTTTGATTAGAGAGCAATTGGGCTAGTCAAAGGGCTACAAACAAACTCGGGTTAGTAGTAAGTTGGCAAGATCATCCTTTTTAAATAATTTTTTTAAATTTTATTTATTTCTGTATGTGTATCAATGTACTGTCTGCATGCAGATTTGTCCACCCGTGTCATGCAATGCCGTGGAGGTCAGAAGAGGGTCTCGGATTCCCCTGGAACTGGAGTTCTCCTGGAATTGGAGTTTCAGACGGTTCTCGGCTGCCATGTGGGTGCTGGGGATCGAAGCCGGGTCCTCTGTAAGAGCAGCCGGCGCTCTTAACCTCTGACCATCTCTCCAGCCCTGGCAAGATCATCCTTAAAAGAGAAATGGGAAGAGCCTAGAGCCTAAGAATATGAGGTCCAGTAATTTCTTACTTATTTTACCATCAGTGATGAATGACATGAGGCAAAACTGACTACCTAATGTCATATTAAAGGAGGGAAGAAATTACAAATATGTATAATAACACCTTTAATGGGGGAAAACAAACAGGGAGAGGTCCCAGTTATGCTGCCTTGGCATGTCACTGTGGGAAAGGGAGCATGAGCTTAGTGTAAACATTGGACCAAACCTTGGCACTGGATCACCTGAGCATTTCTTAGGCATCATTCTCCCTGTCCCACCCTGAGCACAGCATCTAGAAGAGAGTAAAGTAAATGTAATTCCACAGAAAAAAAATAATTTTCAGCTTGAAATTATTCTGCAGTCTCCTAGCTAATGCTATTTTCCTGCTCATGTTTATGTTGTTGTTGTTGTTGTTGTTGTTGTTGTTTTGAGACAGGGTCTCCCTTTAGAACCAGCTGGCCTGGAGCTTGCTCTGTAGACCAGGCTGGGCCTTGAACTCACAGAGATCCACCTGTCTCTGCCTCCTGAGTGCTGGGATTAAAGGGGTGCACCACAACACCCGGCTGTTCTTCTTTATTATTGGTGAGGGTGCTGTTGGTATTTTGTTTAATATTTGTATTAATTCATTGAGAACTTCATGGCTGGAGAGATGGCTTAGTGATTAGGAAGATTAGCTGCTCTTGTAGAGGACCACGGTTCAGTTCCCAACATCCAGATGGGGGCTAAAAACCTTCCATTACTCCAGTTTCAGGGGAATCCATCACCCTCTTCTGGCCTGTGGGGCACTGCATGCACATGGTTCACTTAAATACATGCAGGCAAGGCACTCAACCACTGAAGCCTTCTCTGTTAGCTAGTAAGAGCCAGCTCATCCTGCTCCTATAGGCTCTCCCTTGGCTTTAGCCCTTACCAACTGAGGCTACTTGAGAATGCCTGACTAGCTGGGGTAAGTTACCAAAATCCTGCTGTGATGGTTAATCCTGTGTGTCAACTTGACTGGACTAAGGAGCAAATAAGAGAAAAGGGATGTTTTGATTGGACCACCTCAACCCAGATGGCCCACCCCAAATGTGGGTGTTACCTTCTGCCAGCAGGCAGTATAAAAGGCCATGGCAGAAGGAGCTGGTCCCTTTTTCTCCTGCGGATTGCCTCTCTCTTCTGGTGAGTTTGTCTTGCTGCTGTGATTAACCTTTCGGATCCCAGCGTGTACTGAGACTGGCAGATCTCCTGGAATCCATTCAGGCCTTCAGCACTAGATTGGGACTACTGAAACATCCAGCCTTGCAGACTGAGCAGTTCCCTGGATTCTCTCGGCCTTTCCAGTGTGGTGCAGCTACTGTTGGACTCCTTGAACTCTGTCACATGAGCAAATCAATAAATTGTATATAGCTATATATATTCGTCCTGTTACTTCTGTTTCTTTAGAGAACCCTGACTAATACACCTGCCTTGCCCATTCCCTTGCTTTGAGACCATCACAGTCCCTCCCACTGCACCAGAGCTCAGACCTTCTCTACTAGCTAATAAGAACCAGCCCATTCTGTTCCCATTGGATCTCCTTGGGGCTTGGTCCTGTCCCAGTGAGGCTTCAGGAAAGCACCTGACTAGCTGGGAGAATGGACTGATCTCATCATGCTGGGTCACCATTCCCTTGCTATGAAACCAGTCATTTGGCTCCGGGGTTCACACTGTCTTTACTTAGCTAGTTAGAACTGCCCCAGCTGGTCCCTACCCCTTTGACTTGGGACTAGGCTCTTTTGCCCTCTAGGAGAGTTCCTGATTAGCCTGCATGGATCCATATCTGGTCCCACTACTAAAAAATCAAAAAGAGAATGTGAAAGCCAGATTAACTAACTAGTTATACCAAAGCAGAAAGCAACAAGCTATATCAACAATATAAACAGAATCAAACTTCAACTCAACAAAGGCAAGCTTGAGTTTCCTATCAGACACAGAAGCAATGAAAGAAATCCACATGCTCAAACCATAATGAAAAAAATACAAATAATATAAAAAATAATATGTCCCTACCAAACCCCACCAGTCTTATAGAAGTGTTCTACAATGAGAACTATCTACAGGAAACCCAGGGCACAGAATTTAAAAGAGCAACATAAACATGATCAAAGAATTCAACAAATTTAAAGAACACACAAAGAACTCAAAGAGAATAGGAATAAACTTTTGATGGATGCTCAAGGAAATACAAATATGCAACTAAATAAAATAAAAAGACAATTCATGACATGAAAATTGAATTCTTGAGAGAGAAATAGTGGAGAAAACTCAGCCTAAATTAAAGATGGAACTGAAAAACTCAGTAAGCTAATTTGAAATGACAGAAAAGAATCACCAACGAAATGAATGAAATGGACAACATAATATGAAGACTGGATCATAAACTTGAATAAATGGACTGCTCAAGCAAGAATATGAAAAAAATTAAAGCATAGGAATGGAATATGCAGGAAATGTATCTTAGCACGAAAAAAACAAATGTCTGCACCATAGGCATAGAGCATGGAGAAGATCCCAAGTCAATGGCACTGACCAGATCCTCAACAGGATTATAGAAGAAAAATTCCCTAAATTAAGGAAACACATACCCACACAGGTACAAGAAAACATAGAACGCTAAATAAGACCAGAACAGAAACCCCTCATGGCATATCATAAGAAAAACACTAAATGTACAGAACAAAAAGACAATACTGAAATACACAAGAGAAAAATAAGTTACATATAAAGGAATCCACATCAAAATTATACCTGACTTTTTGTTTTTTCTTTATTTGTTTATTTTTCTTTTTTAATTTTTTATTTATTTTTCTCTATGTGTATGAATGTACTGTCTGCATGTAGGTCTGTGCACCCGTGTCGTGCAGTGCCGCGGAGGTCAGAAAAGGGTGTTGGATTCCCCTGGAACTGGAGTTCTCCTGGAATTAGAGTTTCAGACGGTTCTCAGCTGCCATGTGGGTGCTGGGGATCGAACCCAGGTCCTCTGCAAGAGCAGTTGGTGCTCTTAACTGCTAGGCCATATCTCCAGCCCTTGTTTATCTTTCTAAGGGATTCTACAATATAAGAGCACAGTTGTTTGCAGATCACATTGATGTTGCTCAGTTTGCCATACAATTAGGTAATTGGTGTTAGCATCCACAGATGAGGGATACCATTCGTCGTTTGTTTTTCTGGGACTGTGTTACTTCTCTCAGCATGATATCTTCTTTTTTTTTTTTTTCTTTTTTGAGACAGGGTCTCCTTGTAGTCCCAGCTGTCCTGAAACTCACTCTGTAGACCATGCTGGCCTTGAACTCACAAAGATCTACCTGACTCTGCCTCCCAGGTGCTAGGATTAAAGGTGTGATATCTTCTAGCTCCAGCCATTTACCTGCAAAGCTCATGATGTCATCTTTCTTTACCGCTGCATAGAACTCCACTGTGTAGAAGTACCACATTTTCTCTAGTCACTCACCAGTTGAGGGGCACTTGGGTTGGTTCCAGCTCCTTGCTATTGTGAAGAGAGCTGCAATAAACATGGCTGTGCATGTATCTCTGTGGTAAGATGAGGCTTGTGGGTACATGCCCAGGAGTGGTATGGCTGGGTCAGGTGGCAAGTTCATTCCAAGTCTTCCAAGGGTTCTCCACACTGCTTTCCATAGTGGCTGTACTAGTTTACATTCCCACTAGCAGTGGATGAGTGTTCCCCTCTCCCCACAACCTCTCCAGCACTTGATATTTGTTTTCTTGATCCTAGCCAGTCTTATTGGAGTAAGATGATATCTTAAAGTGGTTTTGATTTGCATTTCCTTAATTATTAGTGACATTGAACACTTCTTAAGATGTTTCTCAGCCATCTCTAATTCCTCACTTGTGAAGTCTCTGTTCAGCTCTTTGCTCCATCTTTTGAGTGGCTCATTTGTTTTCTTTCTTCTTTGTTTTTGAGTAGTTTATATATTCTGGAAATCAATGCTTTGTCAGATGTTTCTGCGGTGAAGGTTTCCTCCCACTCTGTGGGTTTTATCTTCACTTCCTTGATTGTTTCTTTTCATGTACAGAAGAAGCTTTTGAGTTTAATGAGGTCCCATTTGTCAATTGTCAACCTTAATTCTTGTGCAGCTGCTGTCTGATTTAGGAAGTCTTTTCCTATGCCTGTGTCTTGTAGTCTGCTGCCAACTTTGTCTTCTATCGCCTTCAGAGTTTGGGATTTCACGTTGAGGTCTTTAATCCATCTGGAGTTGACTTTTGTACAGGGTGAGAGGTAGGGGTTTAGTTTTATTCTTCTACAAGTGGTGATCCAGTTTTCTCAACACCACTTGCTAAAGATGCTGTCTTTCCTCAGAGTGTTTTGTCATAGTGATTGAAAGCAAACTAGAACAGACATTGGTACCAGAATCATGGGGTGTTCCTGTGACAGGCATGACCCAGTTGTTTTGGGGAGGATCATGGAAGTGTTTGGAACTTTGGGCTTAGAAAAGCCATTGAATGCTTAGAGTTTGTTCTGTAAAGCTTGGAAAAGTTAAACTGCAAGAGTTGTATTCAATGGATGCCTGGCTTCTGAAGCTTCAAAAGGAAATGGAGACCATCAGGGCTGTTTGTGTGATATTTTGAATTGAGAATCCATGGGTTCTGGTGGCTGGGGCAGAAGAGTCAGCTGTGATTAGAAGAGATCAGCACCTGAGGTGAAACTTTTGTTTTATTGGAGTAAATGATGCTGGTTATCTGGGGCTGAAAAAATCATATATAAGTAAACAGAGACCAGTATCACTATGGCAAAATCTTCAGGGAAGAATTTCCTCAGTCAGCACACAGAAGCTGTGGTCCAGAGGGGACCTGAGCATCCACCTCAATCTGGAAGCAGGACTTGGCAATGTGTAAGAGTCTTCTGCATGGTTCTGGTGTTGGAACATGAAGGGGTCACAGAGAGTAGCTGAGGCCAGGAAAGGCCATTGGTAAAAGTGCAGCTTTGGTTGCAGTTAAGAACTCAGGATTACAGGAGTCATGGAGAGAATCTGAGACTTTGCACCCTGAGAGGCCAAAAGACCTCACTGGTGAAAGTGCAGCATCAGTTTCAGTGGAGACCCCAGCTTTTTGGAGATGCCAGGACTGTGAGACAACTGCCAAGGTCAGCAGCAGGTGTGGAAGGGAGCTGGCCTGGGCCTGTGAGGCAAGCTGTGTGTGCTGTGGATGGCAGAGTCAGAGAAGTGGGGCTGCTAAATGGACATAAGGTCATACTTCCTTGCACAGCATTTAATACAGAGACTCTGAACTGCACAAAGTGACTATGAAATGCTTTGCTGATGAGGTCTGGAAGCTGCATTAATCTATGAGTAGAGGGATGAATTTAGAGGGAAATTTGATATTATTAGATAGAAAAATAATTATAGTACACTCACACTTGTAGCCTGTGAACTCATCACCCATGGATTGCTGGCTAGATTTATAATACTAGACATGTGTTTCCTCTTGTGGAGTGAGCCTTTAATCCAATCAGAAAACAGTTGGCTACGCATAGAATATTCTTGCCAGTATTTCACCAATGGGAATGGCTTAACACAGCAGTCATTGTTACAGTTCACAGAATTCACAACTAGGAAAGAGCACAGCCTGATGAATTGCTCAGATCCAAGCCGGCCTTTGCCGCCATCTCCACCCCACAAGGCTCGAGTCAGTTCATGTCATTGGACCACAGCCCAGCCTGCTGAGTTCCCCAGAACTTAGGTCACCTGTGCCACTGTTCTCACAGTCCCAGGGCTGGCTTGGGTTGCACAGCTCATGACCTGGCCAAGGCAGATAGATACATTCTCCAGAGCCTTCCATACTTGCTACTGTTCCCATACTCCCAGGCATTGCTGGAGTTAAACAACATGTGGACCAGCCTAGCCAGAGCCAATTGAGAGTCACATTTATAGGCCTTTTTGGTTATCAATGAACTGGAATTACCCTCATCCCTCCAATCAAAAATCAATACTGCATATCTGAAGGATGGACTCACCAACTCTTCATACCTGATCTGAAATCTATCGAGCCTGGTCAACAACAGAATGAAATCAAACTTCTACTAGACTGGGACAGGCTAGAATCTCGTAGAACAAAAGAAGTATACACATCTAGGTCAAATCATAAAAATACAAACATATGAAAGGCCAAGACAATATTTTAACACCCTCCCCAGCAGTGCTTAGTCCTACAGAGGAAGGAAGGAAGGAAAGAAGGAAGAGGAAAGCAAATGAACAGCATTAGAAACTCAAGATGTGTTACAATAAACACAAAGAAATACAGAAAATTATAAAAGAATACTTTAAGAATCTGGACTCCATTAAGTTCCTAAACATTAAAAGAATGAATGAATTTTTAGAATCATTCACACCACTGAAAGAAAATCAAGAAGAGAACTACTTAAATAAAGCCATAATAACAAATAAGGAGTTGAAACAGTTTATTTACTTCAGAGTAAAAAAAGACAGATCCAGATCTTTATTTTTATTTTTTTCAAAACATACTAATTTTTATCAGTACTTATCTAACAGCATGAAAATTTTTCCCATGAATAAGCCTCTAATTTTTCCATTTTTGATTCAAGGAACAAACTGATAAAAAGATTGAAATGGACATTGGTGGAGCTAGTCTGCTGAGGCTGCATTCTAACTATGGGGTATTCAAAATACTTTTTTTCCTTTCTATAATGTATATTTATTTCCACTGAGTTTTTGTGCATTTCATATAATATATCTTAATCAAATTTAGAACCCCTCTCCCATCCATGGCCCCAAAACTCCCTCCCCCACCAGATTTCATGCATTCTGCCATATAGGTTAAGTTCTATATGGTCAAGCATTTCTATCCAGATGTCCATCCGCTCAAGTTCATCCACTGGAGCCTAGGCAGCCTATCTAGAGATTCTCCTTTAAAGAATATTTACTCCTCAGCACTCGGGAAGTAGACACAGGCAGATCTCTGTGAGATCCAGTCCATCCTAATCTACATAGTGAATTCCAGGAGAGCTGGGGCTTCAGGAAATAAATAAAAGTCTATTCTCCCTCACCCCATAGCAATCAGTTGCTAGTAGTTCCTTGACTAATATTTGAGCCTGCTGCCAGTTTTCCCCAGTTTTATGCTAGGGTTTTGTCTGATTGAGCTGGCAAGGGTTTTGTGCATGCTTTCTCAGTGATGAATTGTTACTTGGGAGACGTAAGGCAAATAGACCCTTTCCTCCTCAAGTTGGTATTGGTCAGAGTGTTTTGTCACAGCAATGGAAGGCAAAGTAGAACAGTGAGGTATTGTACCTTCTTTGATCCTTTGGTCAGAATGTGACCCTCTTTATCTCTTCTGATTAGTTTTAATGTGAAATCTATTTTGTCAGATCTTAGAATTGCAACACCTACTTTTTAAACAGCTAACATCCTGTGAGAGACAGAGGAAGGAGGTATAGCTTTACTCTATCACCCAGATGATGCCAAACTGGGATTCCAGATATTGATTCAGAAAGCCATTTTAGTACTAGCCAGTGTGAAGGATCATTGATGTTCCCGTTCAAGACAGTCAGTAACATCTGGAAAGGAGAATGAGCTCTGACCCAGGGTCTTCATATTGAGGCTTTAGTCCTGGTTTGTTGTCATTTTAGAATGAAATATGTCAGATAAAAGGAATTTTATCCCGATCTTTGCAAAGTTCATAGATAATATGAATCATACTGGATTTCTTGCTTCTTGCCTGGTTTCAACCTGTCTCTGGTGTTGTTAGAGGCTTTGTAACAGGCTCTGTTACAGGTTGTTACAAGCTCCCTGCCAATGTTAGATCTCCATAACTTCCTTTCGTCAGTACTCCAGTTCTAGGTAATCTGATGCCCTCTCCTGGCCTCTGAAGGCATTGCATGCATGCATTCGCTTACATACATGCAGGGAAACTCATACACATAAGAAATTAATTATAAGTTAAATATAGGCAGGGAATTCTAATTTATTAATATGTGTGTGCTTGTTTATAAATCACACGAGACCTAGAGCACTTCTGGAGGTCACAGGAAGACTTGGAGAAATCATTTCTCTACTTCCACCATGTGGGATCCAGGAGAGAAGTCAGGAACCCTATACAAGGCTTTTTTCCTCTGAGGCTTGTTGAACAGCCCTGAGCTTGACAAGGTTAATTTTCTTTCCATTGGTACTATACATTGTCACTCAGGGCATAAGGAGGCGGGACCTAAACTTCCTTCCAATCAGAAGCTCGGTTGTAGGATTCCCGGTCCAATCAGGTTCACAGAGACTGGAGAAGGCTTCAGTCCTTTGTCTCTGACTGTGGTGGGTTCAGCTCCGAGGTTGTCCACTTGCTCCGAGCTTGTCTGCGTTATCCTGTCCAAAGGGGATTCTGCCCCGGGGAGAACCGCCGTGAGGATGTCGGGGAATCAGGAGCTGGTGAGCGGCGTCCTGACAGGGAGGAGACTATGTTGGCTCCCCGTCTTCCTGCGCCTCTCTCCAGCGGTAATGGTGTGCGGGGCTCTGGGAGACCCGGGAGTCCCGGGAGTCCTGTCCCGCCCTGCTCGTGGATTCGAGCCCTGGATACAGCTCTGTCCAGAGGAGTCCTGGGCTCTGGAACTCGGGAGGGCGCAAGGGGCGGGGCGGGGGGGGGTGTTAAGCTCAAGGTGTGGAGTGGCAGCGGCGTGGGGCTGCGGCCCCAGGAGCGGCTGGAGCACGGCTCGGGAAGGTGGTGGGTCCCACGCCCTGCTGCCGGCTGCAGGGAGGGACCTCCCCAAGGCCGCGGACCGCACCAGTGTAGACCCGCGCCTACTGCCCGTTTTAGGAGAGAGACAGAGAGACAGAGAGGAAGGAGAGAGAGAATGTGACCTTGTGTCAGCATGTGCTGTACTGTGTTTCTGTGGAGGCCAAAGCAGAGTGGTAGAGCTCATGGAGATGTAGTTACATACGGTTGTAGCTGTAGCTCAGGGAAGATAGCTTGCCTTGCATCCACATAGTGCTGCTTTGTACATAAGGAAGGGGAGGGGGCATCTGTGCAAGCCTAGCGCTTGGGAGGTGGAGGTCAGGAGACCAGGAGATGCCCAGGTACAAACCATCTTCTTTTTAGAATTTTCTTCTTTTTTTGTATGGTATGTTTGGCCTGCATGTATATAAGAGCAGCCATATCATGCAGTGCCCAGAAGTTTGGTCACATGGAACTGAAGACCATCCAGTGCTCTTAACCCCGAGCCATCTCTCCAGCCCTACAGACCTGTGTTGGAAGCCAGCCTTGATTGCATTAAGATTGTTTCTGGAAAAAAAAAAAAAAAACACACACACACACACACACACACACATAGACACACACACACAAAACAAACAGAATTTCCCCATTTTTGCTGTGGGACTAAGTGTTTCCACATTCCTTAAAGTCTCTCAAAGTAGGAGGTCAGTCCTTTGCTAAGTAGTAAAACCCTAGAACAGAATAGTGAGGGAGACACTGAGGGCACTCAAGGCTGGATTATTGTGTGGGACTTTTATGGGGTTCAAGAGTACTAGAATGTAGTTACTGAATGCAGTAAGGGTGGGTCTGCTTCACTTGACAGTATGTCATTTATACAGTTTTCTTACTGTACAAGTCCTGTCCCACAATGCATTGCGTTTCAGTCATATGCATGTCAATTATACATAGGCATAAGACAGTACTGCCAGCTAAAATCCATCCAGGGTTACCAAATAATAGTCTCCCTCTTCGGTGTGCCGGGTGTTTATTATGTGCTCACTTCTACAAAAGGGTGTAAATCTACCTTAAGTGAAGCAGGCAAGCACTTTAGGCAGAGCTTCAACAGGGTTTTTAAGCTCAAAGCAAAGGGTCCTGTGCCCAATTCTGAATGGTCTGAGTTTGGCCTCCCATTCTTACATGGTTGACTAATTCAAAAGAACACAGTTGATAAGCAAAGTTCAGCTTTTGAGAATAAGATGTGACTTTGAGCATAGGATACAATCTTGAGGGAGTATATTGATCATAGAAAAATACTGACATGCAGACATTTTGCCTGTGGTATCTTTATGGAGTTTCTTATACTTGGAATTCCCTTTCTTTGTTAACCATTTAATGCAGATTCATTGGCATTTTCCAAGACATCCCCTCCTTTACAATTCCATTTGAGTTTTTAAAATTCAATTAGCCTTGCCTAACTTTCCTTCTCTGAGGTTCTAATTACTAACAAATTGTAAAAGATATAGGAATTTTTTTTCAGTTGTCACGGTTTCAATTACTCTTCAATTAATCACCCAAGCATGGGATTATACAACAGCCAACTTTAGTCATGAGTTCTAAGACTATACAAAGGAGGTCTTTACCCTTCCACTTGGCAAATCACTGTTCCTTTTAAGATCAGAAAAGGGCTCATTTATTTTGAATTTTCAGGTAGCTCATTGGACCAAATGGTTTGTTCCTGAAGAGCTTTTGTAATGTTGCTAGTAGATGTCGTATTATGAGGACAGCACTGACCACCTATCATCATGCACACCATTCTCCTGGTAACATCATGTATAGAGATAGTTTATTTTCCCATGCCATTTGCTGGTGGCATTCAGTTGATCTTTGGTACAGTTAATAGTGTCTCTAGTGTAATGCACAAATCTGTGTTCGCTATAATGTATAGTATTTTATATATGTGTGTATGTATATATATTATGTATGTATGTATTCCAGTCTGTAATCTCATTTATGGTAAATCACCAGAACAGAGCTGATTCAAGTCCTGCTATTTGGCTTCAAACCTTAAACTCCTAGGGTGCTCCTTTCTAATGAAATTGTATCCACATGAGTGTCAAATGACCTTGGAATCTGGTCTTTTTTTTTTTTTTTCTGAGACAGTTGAGGTTAAGTTTGAGTAACTTGGATATGCAATAGTGAAAGGAAGAGCCAGTAGGACAGAAGCACAGGCCCCACCCCAACTGGACAGTCAGGCCTCTGGTAATAGTTCACCACAATGTCAACAGGTTGAAGAGGTGTAAGATCTTCTCAATAGCCAGGAGTGGTGGTGCACGCCTTTAATCCTAGCACTTGGGAGGCAGAAGCAGGTGGATCTTTGTGAGTTCAAGGCCAGCCTGGTCTACAGAGTGAGTTCCAGGACAGCTGTGGCTACAGGGAGCCCCTGTCTCGAAAAGACCAAAAAAAAAAATCTTCTCAAAGGAAAGGAAGGCTCATTAGACAAGTGTCCAATGAGTTACTAATTCCTTCTCCCCTTTTGATGCAGGAGCTGTAGTTACAGCTAATCAAAGGAGCTGGAATAGTTGGGCTTGAAGGGTGTATCTTGCCCTCATACCTTTTGTGGCAAGGAACAGAAAGGACAGGGATTTCCAAGATGGGTTTCCCCAGGCCATGTCCTTCTGGATGAGAAGACCCAGCATCCCATTCCTATGACTAGGGAGGTACATCTCAGTGGGAACTAGATGACATGAGCTGCTCCCATCCCTGCAGCTCAGTCCTGACAGTTGTTCTTATTTCATACGCTGAGAGAGTATTTGATCCATTGCGGCCATGCTTTCATTCCCCCACTTCAACTTTCAACCATGATAGTCTGTCATCAGTGTCTTCTGCGTCTTCTACATGTTTATCCTCCTTAGTTCTGCCTCTTCTACATGTTTATCCTCCTTGGGGATCTCTGGATTGGAGGTGGGGCTAGCTTGCATACCTAGGCTAATAATACCAGGCCTCCATGGTTTCTTTTTCAAGATTCTCCTTGATATGACTCTATACATGTGACCATGTGTTCCACTGATGAATGATTTCTGATCTAATTTCTTTAAAACATTAAAAAAAAAATTTTTTTTGTCTTTTTGAGACAGGGTCTCTCGTTAGTCCCAGCTGGCCTAGAGCTCACTTTATAGACCAGGCTGGCCTTGAACTCTCAGAGATCCGCCTGCCTCTGCCTCCCAAGTGCTAGGATTAAAGATGTGTGCCACCACACCCAGCTAATTATTTATTTTTATTTGCCCAAGTGTTTTAATTGCTGTTATCTTTATTCATATGTGTATAGTCCCCAAAGGCCGGAAGAGGGCAATAGAGCACCCATGTGGGTGCTGGGAATAGAGTTCAAGTCCCCCAGAAGAATAGGATAGGATGTGCTCTTAATGCTGGAGCCACCCCTCCAGCTCCTGATTTGATTTTCTGAATATGGAAATAAGAGTATCCCATTGAAGGATCCTGCAGTTTCCTTGTGCATCTCCCCTAAGTACTCTTTGCATTTTGCCCTGGATTTCCTCGAGGCCCAGGAGAATAGGCAGATGTTCCTGGGGCGAAGTCCTCTCCATGGTGTAGAGTATCTCCATACTTCTAACTGCGTATCATCAAGTCTGGGACAGGGAGGAGAAGACAAACTTGGGGACAACTGAGGACATGTATTTGTGTGTCTCAGAAATTTCTCTGTGTTTTTCTAACTTCCACAAGGAAGGCTAGACATACATCTAATGGATGTTGGATTAGACAGTGTTTTAGTTACATTAGTCTCCAAGTTTTCTATTATCTTTCTCCATAATAAAAAGACTACAAACTGTTCTTTGTAGTCTTCCATTTCAAAGGGTTTCTTTGTGGTAAGATTGTGCATTTTCCTTGGGTAATGTCAGCAGCCTTCTTCATTTGGGCAGATTGTGCCCAGTCTCTCCCCCATTCTGCCCAAACCCCTATTTCTGTGGTTTACAGCACCAAAATTGGCTTCTTCTGAGTCAGTTCCACCTTTCTCTCTTTCCAGCATTTTAGCTGCATTTAACTTGGGTCCCAGGCTGGAAAGAACAGGCTAGATATTCAAGTGGAAGTGTTTCTGTCCTCATCTGTATGGATGGCCCTGGCACTATTGGCTGGCAGTGGAGAGGGCTGGGAGAGAAAGCCTTGTAAACTAATAAAAAGCAAAGTGAGGTGAGACCAGCACATAATTTTTGAGAAATTGATCTTGTTCTCCATGGTGGAAGGTCAGAGGGTCTTTTCCGAGGTCTGTTGATCCATCTAGCAAGACAATTCTAGGTCTTTTTCAGGGCTGTTTGCCAAACACTCAGTCCAAGGCCATGTAGTCTCAAAAATTAAGTTAATAATTTGTTGTTTAAGGATTTTATTTATTTATTTATTATAATTTTTATTTATTTTTGTATGTGTATGAATCTATTGTCTGCATGTAGGTTTGTGTACCCCTGTCGTGCAATGCCGCAGAGGTCAGAAGAGGGTGTCAGGCTGCCCTGGAACTGGAGTTAAAGATGGTATTCAGCCGCCATGTGGGTGCTGGGGATTGAACCCTGGTCCTCTGCAAGAGCAGTTGGAGCTCTTAACCACTAGGCCATTTGTGATGGTTAATCCTGGGTGTCAACTTGACTGGACTAAGGGACAAATTAGAGAAAAAGGGTCTTCTGATTGGACCGCCTCAACCTGGATGGCCCACCCCAAATGTGGGTGTTACCTTCTGCAGGCAGGCAGTATTTAAGGCCACGGCAGAAGGAGCTGGTCTCTTCTTTTCTCCTGCGGCTTGCCTCTCTCATCTGGTTGTCTTGCTGCTGTGATCAACCTTTCGGATCCCAGCGTGTACTGAGACTGGCAGATCTCCTGGAATCCATTCGGGCCTTCAGCACTAGATTGGGACTACTGAGACATCCAGCCTTGCGGACTGAGCAGTTCCCTGGATTCTCTCGGCCTTTCCAGTGTGGTGCAGCTACTGTTGGACTCCTTGAACTCTGTCACGTGAGCAAATCAATAAATTGTATGTAGCTATATATACTCGTCCTGTTACTTCTGTTTCTTTAGAGAACCCTGACTAATACAGATTTTTGGTACCAGAAGTGGTTCTGGAGAAACAGAATTGAAAGGATGAATTTCTTTAGTGGGCTTGGTACTCTCTGGAGCCAGCTCTCCAACTCAATGAAGCTTAGAGTTACTGAAGGCTTTCCTGGTGGCATGAAGAGGAATGATAATCCTTGGTACAGACTATTTGATGTAATTATGAAGATAGATCCATTTGACTCACTCTGACTGCCTCTTTTGAAAAGCCAGGAAATTTAGCGGACTCTATATATAAATTTCGAGAAAATTGCGGAAAAATAAGGAAAAATAATGATGTTGCCTTGTTGCTCCTAGCATGTTGGATAAACGTGATAGAGGAAAATAAAGAGCTCGATGATAAAAATGACCAGCTCGGATTCGAAACAACAGTTTAAAGGTTTCCAAGTGGCTCTGGAAGAGAATCTTCTCTCCAGTAGCCAAAGAGCTAAAGCTGCGAAAATCAAGCTGGAGCCCTTATTATACGTTTGGCTGATTTACAACGCAAATTTAATTCCCAACCACGAAAAGTGTCAGCAGTTAAGTGAGAGCACTGTGGGGAAAGGGTAGAAACCTGAAACTTTGGATGGAGATGTGTGGGAGAACCATGATGAGATGAGGAATTTGAACCCTCGGTTTCTGAGGGATTTTCTTTTATCTGAGGAATTAATCTCCCCACCCTCAGCAGAAAATCCACACCTGCAGATCCCTCCTCCCCACCCTTGCCTGAGGAAACTAATCCCCCCTCCCAGTGGGAGCTAATATGTCCCTCAGGGCCCAACAATTGTTGCCTCTAGACTATAACCAGATTGAAGTCTAAGCAAGCCCCTAAAGGTGAATATGAAAGTGTGGTCCATGAAGGAGGTGCTTATACCACTAAAGAAATTAATGAGTTTGCTGATTCATTCTGGCAGAACCTAAGGAATATGTGTGGGAATGGATTTAGGGTGTGGGATAATGGTGGAAGGAATATAAAATTGGATCACATACTGAGTTTATCGATATAAGCCCACTGAGTAGAGATTCTAGGGTTAACATGGAAGCCTCGAGCAGTTAAAAAGGTGTTAAAAGTTTATTTGAAGAGTTGGCTGATGTTTATTAAAACATGGCCTACTAACAGCGAGTTAGAGATGCCTGATATTCCTTGGCTTAGTATTGATGAAGGGATTGAGAGGGTCAGGCAGATGGGCATGCTCGAATGGATTCGAACTGTAAAAACCACATTCTCACAATATGAGGACCCAGAGGATATGCCATTTCACTGAGTGTATAAGATGGAAAGTACTGAGAGAGACACCAGAACATTTGAAGAGCTTTGTTTTTGCTCTATTTCTTATGCCAGATCTTACAGTTAGAGAAGTTGTTGCTCTGCATAAATTAAATTACACGTAATAGGTTAAAAGGACCTCAGGGTAGGCGTCAGGTGGCAGCACTGAATCGAAGAAGGCCATGAGTAAGTTACCGTAATTATCATAATGGGTGGCAAAGGAAACAATACCTATAATGGCTGACCCGAAATGATCTTTGGAATGGCTAATTAATCATGGCTTCCACAGGAACCACAAAACATAAGAAGCCTACTAAGTTTTTATTTGATCTGTATAAGCGAAAAGCTCTAGACAAATGACAGGAAGTCAACTTTGATTTTAGGAGTAGCGAATCCCACCCAGTTAACCAGTTTTCAGACTTGAGACAGTTCACAGACCCAAACCCCTTGAATGAAGGGGTGGCCGGGTTCCAATGAGGAAGGACCTTGTCACAGTACCAAAGAGCTATGCTGTTTGCCTTCCTCCTGTCCTCCCCAGAGGGACCTGAGGCCTTTTACTAGGGTAACTGTACACTGGGGAAAAGGAAATAATCAGACTTTTCGAGGCCTATTGGTATGGTTCTGAGTTGACATGATCCCAGGAGACCCTAAAAGCATTGTGGCCCTCTGGGGTTCTTTAAGAGAACCCTGACTAATACACCATCTCTCCAGCCTGATTTTATTTATTTTTTGTGCATTTTATATAATATTCTTATTCAATTTTAGACCCCTCTCCTCTCACACTCCCAACGCACCAGATTTCATGATTCTGTCATATATGTTAAGTCCTATCCAGTCAAGGATTTGTACCCAGGTGTCCTTTGGTGTGAGTTCATCCACAGCAGTCTAGTCAGCCTATCTAGAAGTCACTCCCATAAAGAAGATCATTTTCCCTCATCTGCATGTAATCATTTGCCAGTAGTTCCTTTGGCTAGGGTTAGGGCCTGCTTCCTGTTTCCCCTGTTCTAGGATGGATTTTTTTCTGATGGAGTCAGCATGGGTCATTGTGCATACTGTCAGTAGTTCCTTTTGTTTAAGCATTTGACTCACTCTTTCACAATTACCCCAGTATGGAGGGTGACAAGGAATGTGATAGACCCAGTTAATGTCTACTGATTCCATGAGTTATTTTATAGTGCCAGTAAAATATCTTCCATTCTCTCAGTCTATTCTTATATTAACCCAATTTTGAGACTATTGATATTAGGAATGGTTTTGTTACATGGTTAGCTGCAGCATTGGGCAGAGGGAAATTCTTCCACCCAGTTAGTAAGGTGATGTACAATAGTCAGTAGATATTAGGCATCTCAGAATAATCTCCTTGGATACTTTGGAATGGTGTCACTGTTGCTCTACCTCACAGATCCAGCTGCCTCTGGCTGGTGGAGGTTTGCAGTGATTAATTGGACTGCATTCATCACAGACTATATATTGCCTTTTGCCTGGAATTTACACAGGAGGACCCATTTACAAATAATTTGGGTCTCTGAGGTAAGAGGGTCTTGAGGTTGGGTGCACCTGGCTTTGGTAATCAGTCAAATCTGAACAGTAATGTTCTATGAGTATAAAGAATTCCCTCTGCCAGTGGCAAAGGTATAATGATGTTGAAGATTAGTTGAGATGTTCTGTTTGAAATAAAAAAAAAAATTCAATAAAATTACAGCCACACACACCCACCCAGCACAACACACACACACACAACAACATTAACACACAAAGAATTCCCTCTACTTAGATATTCAGTTCTTGGTGTCTAATTAATCTCTTCTTTGACAAAAACGCGTTTTCAGGCCTTTTGCGGCAAGGAGAGAAAGAAAGGAAAGGGATTTCACACAGAAGACAATCAATCAAGAATCAATCAAATAATCAATCAGTAAATGCTTAAAAAATGCCAGGCATGAGCCATGTCTTTAATTCTAGCATTTCACAGAGGTAGAAAGTGAGGATATTCGTGTGAATGACAGACAGCTTTGTCACTTAGCACATCTTCTAGGCCAGTTGGGCGTACAAGGCACATCCCTCAAAGACCAAAATAGTGAAGGACAAAAGAATTTGGGTGGTGTGGTCGTTTTGAATGAGTGTCCCGCATAGGCTTTAGGTATTCAGACTGTTTGTCTTCAAGTTGGTGGCGTTGTTTTTGGAAGTCTTGGAGAGGTGTGGCCCGTGCTGAGGGAAGTGCGTTGTTGGGGCAGGGTTAGTGAATTTAACAAGCCGGGTGGTCTCCAGTCTTTCTCTTGCTTCCTGTGCATCTTTTGTGAGTTGTGAACCTTGGCATTGCCTGCTCCGCCGCCATGCGCATCTTCAGCCGCCATGTGCCTCCGACACAGGGACTCTAATTCCCTGGAACCGTCCAATCATAAGCCTCAATAAACTCTTCCTTGTATTATAGTTCTTGGTCCATGGTGTTTTAATCACAGCAAACAGAAAGGTGACTAATACAGGTGGCTCATGTCAATAATCCAGCAATCAGGAGAAAGAGAAGAGTAGTGATTTGAAGTATGAGGCCAGCCTTGGGACACACCACTGAGTTCAACCAGTCTAAAGCTAAAGCTGAGGATCTCGATTTTTGTTTGTTTGTTTAGTGGTATGGGTGTTGTGTGTGTGTGTGTGTGGTGTGTGTGTGTGTGTTGTAGAGAGAGAGAGAGAGAGAGAGAGAGAGAGAGAGAGAGAGAGAGACTGTGTGTGTGTGTCTGTTGTCATAAACAGACCTTTGTGCATTGTTCTGGAGTTCAGAGTACAATTTGCAAGTGGTGGTTCTCTCCTTCCACAGAACATCTTCACACCTCTTTATGATCAGTTTCATGTGGGTCTTCCACCCAGATCATCTCTTCCCACACTTGCCTGAGGGGGAAATCTTTTCTCCATACAGGCCTCCATGAGACTACACTGTCCTGTGTCAAAAGTGGTCTTCACAGGAGTTGTTAGGCCATGATCCTTTCCAACCTACCAAGCCATAGGACAACTCTGGCCAGGCATGAAAGATAAAATTACAGATTGCTGAGAACCAGCTGTTAAGGGATATGACAAATCCACACTTGAGCTTGGGAAACTGGGGTTCCTGATACTCAGATATGTCTGATCACCAGAAAGAGAATTAGGCTGGGGGTTGTAAGGAGAATGACATTGGAGACAGGCAAGGACTGCCGTAAACTCCCAAGTGAGCCTGAGCTACACATTGTTTCCATTTCCCAAAGAAAGACAAGGGAGGGGGAGCAGAAAAGACTAAAGGCCTTGCTCTGGTCCTTCCTCAGTTTCTCTTGTCCATTCCATTGCTGCCTTTATTCCCCACCTGACTGTTGTTCTCCGTTTCCACTGATGAACCTGCCTACACCCCTGCACCCCTTGTAGTCCTCAGTGGAACAGCCACTGTCAGCTGACAATGTCATGGCCATCCACATAGATGAGGACAGAAACCATAGACAGTCCTTTCCACATGGAATATGGAAGATGGGAGAGCTTAGATCACACCACATGGTCACTCCACTCTGAAGTGCCCAATTTACAGTTCTTTTTTTTTAATTTTTATTTATTTTTGTATGTGTATGAATGTACAGTCTGCATGCAGGTTTGTGCACCCATGTCCTGCAATGCAGTGGAGGTCAGAAGAGGGTCTCAGGTTCCCCTGTGACTGGAGTTCTCCTGGAATTGGAGTTTCAGACGGTTCTCAGCCACCATGTGGGTGCTGGGGATCAAACCCGGGTCCTCTGTAAGAACGATCAGCGCTCTTAACCACTAGGCCATCTCTCCAGCCCACAGTTCTTCTTTTAACACTGCCCATGTGACACTGAGGCAGTCCCTTCCCCTCTCTGAGTGTCAGTCTCTTCCTCTGTAAAATAGGCACCTAAGAGCCCTTTCTTACATGCTAGGGCAATTTTTAAACAAACTAAATCAGTTTATTGTCATGAAAATCAAACCACTTGGCCATACTTGGTTACCCACTCAAACAAGCACTTGCCCAGTTCAACATCTGAGTGAACTACACTTACAGTCGTCATTCTGAAACCAAGGAGCTTAGGGCTTTACACTTTCACTATCAAGCACATTTCTATGAATTTATCTACCACAAAAGAAAAAACTGTGACTTAGCTAAATCCTAATAGGCTGGAGGTAGGGGGAAGAGCAGTAATCTATTTGTCAAAACTGTTAGATCCTATTTCACTTGGATGTCCAGAGCATACTGAACCAGTAACTGCCACAGCCTTCCTCACTGAGGACAGCAGAAAGGGAAGTTTTGGTTCTCTACTCCCAACCAAGTAAGAACAGACTCCAGAATCCTGAAATATACAGCTATTATTCTTAAAATACATGACTAAGTACTATACTGGACACTAAGAACTGAATTTCCAAGTAGAGGACATTGTGCGTGCATGTGTGTGTGTATGTGTATGTGTGTATACATTTTTATTGATATTTTGTATATTATAAACAGAACATCTCAATCAATCTTAATCATCATTATGCCCCATTTCCCACTTGTAGAGGATTCTTTCACACTCATTGAACATTATTGCTCAGATCTGACTTCCAAAGCAAGATCCAACAAACCTCGGACATACTCCTTCCTCATAGGCCCAAATTATTTGTAAACAGGTCTCCTGTGTAATTCCAGGCAGAAGGCATAATAGCTTCTCTGTGATGAATGCATTCCAACTAAACATTGTATGTCTCTGTGAGCCAGAGGCATATGGATCTCTCTGAGATCGAGGCTAGCCTGGCCTACATAGGGAGCTCCAGGCCAGCTACAGCAATAGCAAGAGCATTCAAAAGTATCCAAGGGGATTATTCTGAGATGCCTAAGGTGGTTGACTGAAATACCTTTTGGACATTGTGTACCACCTTACTAAATGGGGGGAAAATTTCCCTCTTCCCAATGTAGTAACTAGCCATGTAACAAAAACATTCTTAAGGTCAGTAGTCTCAAGATTTGGGTTAATATAAGAAACAGCTCAGATAATGGAAGACATTTTACTGCTGCTATTGTAAAAATAACTCATGGAATCAGTAGACATTAACTGGGTCTATCATACTCCTTGTCACCCTCCATATGGGGGTGTGCTGGATAGCTTTAGTGTCAACTTGACACACCTGGGTTGAGGGAGCCTCAATTGAGAATTGACTCCATTGGACTGGCCTGTGGTCACATGTGTGGAGTATTGTCTTGATTGTTGACTTATGTGGGAGGGCCCAGCCCACTGTGTGGTGCCACCCCGGGCAGGTTGTTATGTACAGTATAAGAAAGCAGGCTGGGTATGGGCCAGGAGAGCAAGCCAGTAAGCAGCATTCCTCCATGGTCTGTGCTTCAGTTCCTGCCTCCAGGTTCCTGCCCTGAATTCATATGGTGGCTCTCTTGGTGATGAACTGTGACCCACAAGATATGAGCCAAATAAACCCTTTCCTCCCCAAGTTGGAATTGGTCAGAGTGTTTTGTCACAGCAACAGAAAAGTGAACTAGAACAGGGGGTAATAGAGAAAGAATGAATAAAACGCTTAAACAACAGGAATTTGCAATGATGCTGACAGCATGTACAAGGTCCAGGGTGACTATTGGACAAAATCCCAAGCATATAACAGGGGAAGTGGGCAGCAGGCCCAACAACCCTAGCCAAGGAAGTATTGGCAAATAATTACTGCATGGGGGCAGGGGAGTTGATCTTCTTTAAGGGAGTGACTCTAGTTAGTCTGATGAGACTGCATTGGATGAACTAGCACCAAGGGATATCAGGGTACAAATGCTTGACTGGATAGGACTTAGCATATATGATGGATTACGTGAAAATAAAGTGCTGGTCTCGCCTCCCTTTGCTTTCTCTTAGGTTAAAAGGCTTATTCTCCCAGGCCCCTCTCCTGCCAGCCAATAGTGCCAGGGCTAGCCATACAAATGAGGACAGAAACTCTTCCACTTGAAAATCCAGCCCATTCATTCCAGCCTGGGACCCAAGTTAAATGCTGTTAAAATGCTGGAAAGAGAAAAAGGTGGAACTGACTCAGAAGGAGCTGATTCTGGTGCTGTAAACCACAGAAATGTTGGTTTGGGCAGGAGTGGGGAGAAGTTGGGCACAGTCCATGCAAATGAAGAAGGTGGCAGACAACAGCACACAGTGAACATTCACAATCTTACCACAAAGAAACTATTTGAAATGGAAGACTTGAAAGAAACAGTTTGTAGTCTTTTTATTATGGGGAAAGGGAAATAACAAACTTGGGGACTAATATAATTAAAAACTATCTAATCAAACATTGGTTAGATGCATATCTAGTCTTCCCTGTGGAAGTTAGAAAAACACAGAGAACTTCTGGAATACAGAAATACATGTCTTGAGACTTCCCCAAGTTGGTCTTTTCCTCCCTGTCCCATACTTGATGTCATGCAGTGGAAGGTACTCCACACCATGGAGTGACTTCACACCAGGGACATCTGCCTATCCTCCTGGGCCTCAGGGAAATCCAGGGCAAAATACAAAGAGTACTGAGGGGAGTTACACAAGGAAACTGCTGGAGCCTTCAGTGGGATACTCTTATTTCCATATTCAGGAAATCAGATTGGGGCTGGAGAGGTAGCTCAGGCATTAAGAGCACATGCTGTTCTTCTAAAAGACCTGAGTTCTAGTCCCAGTATCCATATGGAGGCTCTGTTGCCTTTTTCCATCCTGTAAGAACTATACACATGACTAAACATAACAACAATTGAAAAGATGCAAATAAAAAATTTATTTTAAAAAGAAATCAGGCCGGGCGTGGTGGCGCACGCCTTTAGTCCTAGCACTCGGGAGGCAGAGGCAGGCGGACCTTTATGAGTTCAAGGCCAGCCTGGTCTACAGAGTGAGTTCCAGGACAGCTGGGGCTACAGGGAGACTCTGGAAAAGACAAAAAAAAAAAAAAATCAGGTCAGAAATCCTTCAGTGGAACATGTGGTCCAGGTGTATACAAGTCATATCAAGGATAATCTTGAAAAAGAAACCATGGAGGCCTAGTATTATTAGCCTATGTATCCAAGGTAACCCTGCCTCCCATCCAGAAATTCCTAAGGAGGATAAAAAGGTAGATGGGGCAGAACTTAGACGATGAAGACAAACTATGGTGGTTGAAAGTGGAAGTGGGGAAATGGAAGCATGGCCACAATGGATCAAATATTCTTTCAGTGTATGAAATAAGAGCAACTGTCAGGACTGAGTTGCAGGGATGGGAGAAGCTCATGTGTGTTAGGTTTATTTCACAGTGAGACCTGGTGCAGGGAGGAGAGAGTCAGGAATCTGAAGAAAAGGAATTCAGGTTTATTGGGTGGGGACTGGCCTGCCTAAATCGGGATTAGGATGACCAGCATTAGAATATCCCCCAAATGGCAGTTTTATACCCAGTCACACAAGGATGTGAGTTTACAAGGAAGTGAGGGGAGGGGAAGGAGATGGGGAAATTGGCATAGGTGGGTCTGTCTGTGTCTGGTATGGGAAGGAGCATCTTGAGAGAAACTAGGATCTGTGGCTGCTATCAGTAGAAGCATCTCGAGAGAGACTGAGGACTGGTTCTGGTCTCAGGTGAGGCATGATTGCAGGATGTTGTGGCAACTTTTCTCAGGTTGGTGGAATGCAGTCCAAGATAATTATTTCTTAGAACTTCTGCCTCAGTTGGCCTCCTGAAATCCCTGACTTAGGTGTGCTACAACCTTACAATGTGGTCTAGTTCCCACTGAGATGGACTTACCCAGCCCTAGGAATGGGATGCTTGATCTTCTCTTCCAGAAGGACATAACCTGGGGAAACTCATCTTGGAAATCCCTGTTTCTTGATATGCAGCCTTCATCTTTGTATATAGACTTGTGTAGAGGTATTATGTGTGTAATTGTCAATAGATTTGTTAGATCAATATAACTCTCAGATTTTTTTCCCCTAGCCAGGCATTATTTATTTCTCCGTGCTCTCTTCATTGTGTAGCCCTCCTTCCTTGTCTTCTCCATGCTTTCTCCATTTAAAGTATCCCCATTTCTCCCTTGATACTCACAGTCTTCTATGGCCCACTTCTCTTGGGTACCTCCCCCTCCCCCACTTCTCATCTCTTTTCCTTCTATAACCATTCCCCTCCCCTCCCATTCAGATACCATGATTTATCCATTCTTCTCTTAGTAACACCTGTCATCTACTAGCTTTCTGTCTCGTGTTTCCTCTTTCCCTTTACCTTCCTGGATATTTTTAATTTACCTGGTTCCTGCAGTTATATCAGGGTATATACTCATATATAAGGATTTGGTGCCAGGATCCACAAATGAGTAACAACATACATCCTTTATTTTTCTGATTCTGTGTTACTTCACTTAGCATAACAGCTTCTTGTTCTATCCATTTACCTACACATTTCATGATATCATCTTTCTTTACCCCTGCATAGAACTCCATTGTTTAAATGTACCACATTTTCTTTATCTACTCATCAGTTGAGGGACACTTAGACTGATTGCAGCTCTTCCCTGTTGTGAAAAGAACAGCAGTAAACATGGATGTGCATGTATCTTTCCAATAGGATCAATCCTTTGGGTACACACCCAAGATTGGGTCAAATGGTAGGTTAATTTTTAGTCTTTTAAGAGTTCTCTACACTGCTTTCCATAGGGGTTGCATGAGTTTGCAATCCTACCAGCAGTGAATGAGTATTCCCCTTTCTGCACAACCTCTCCAGCATTTGGTATCATTTGTTTTCTTGATCATAGCCAGTCTTACTGAGGTAAGATGAAATCTTAAAGTGGTTTTAATTTGCATTTCCTTAATTAGTAATGATGTTCAACACTTTATAAGATGTTTCTTAGCTATCTTCTTCTGTTGAGAAGTCTCTTCAGATCATCTTTTAATTGGGTCATTTGTTTTCTTGGTCCTTTGTTTTTTGAGTAATTTATATATTCTGGATGTAAAACTTTTGTCATATATATCACTGGTGAAGATTTCCTCCCACTCTCTGGGTTTTCTCTTCACTTTTTTTATTGTTCTTTTGCTGTACAGAAGCTTTTTAGTTTAATGAGGTCCCATGTGTTGATTGTTGACCTAAGTTCCAGTGCAACTGCTGTTTGAGGTAGAAAATCTTTCCTACACCTATATCTTTTAGGTTACTGCCTATGTTTTCTTCTAACATTTTCAGTTTCAGGTTTCACATTGAGGTCTTTGATCCATTTAGAGTTGACTTTTGTGCAAGGTGAAAGGTAGGGGTTTAGTTTTATTCTTCCAGTTTTACTAACACCATTAGCTGAAGATGCTGCCTTTCTTCCATTGACTGTTCTTGGCTCCTATGTCAAACATTGGGTGGCTGAAATTGCATGTACTCAAGTTTGGGTCTTCAGTTTTATTCCATTGATCTGTGGGTCTATTTGTGTGCCAATATCATGCTATTTTTATGACTATAGCTCTGTAGTAGAGATTGAAGTCTAGAATAGTAATCCCCTCTGCATTACTCTTTGTGCTTAGGGTTGCTTTGGCTATCTGGGGTCTTTTGTGTTTTCATATGAATTTTAGTTGTTGTTTTCTTTCCTAATTCTTTGAAGAAAGTCATGGGATTCTGATTGGGATTGCATTGAATCTATATATTAATTTGCATAAGATGCTCATTTTTACTATATTCTTCAAATCCATGTCCATGGGAGGTCCTTTGATTGTCTCATTTCTTCCTCAATCTCCTTCAGAGATTTAAATTTTTCATTGTAGAGATCTTTAATGTCTTTGGTCAGGTTTGTTCTAAGTTTTTTTTTGTTTTGTTTTGTTTTGTTTTGTTTTTTTAGGCTACGGTGAATGGGAGGATTTCCATGTACTCCTCCAGTTGCTTGTTATTGTAATCCTGCCACTTTACTGAATCTGTTAATCATTTCTAGGAGTTTTTTGGTGGAACTTTTGGTGTCCCTTAGGTACAATATCATACCATCTGTGAAAAGGGATAGTTTGACCTCTTCTTTTCCAATTAGTACTCTTTTAATTTACTTCTCTTATTGCTGTGGCAAGAGTTTCAGGCACTGTATTGAAAAGGAGTGGAGACAGTGGGCAACTTTGCCGGGTTCCTGACTGTAAGGGGAATGCTTCTAATTTGTCTCCATTTAGAATGATATTGGCTGTGGGTTTGTTGCATATATCTTTAATTATGTTGAGAACTGTTCCCTCTAGGACTTTAAATATAAAAGCATGTTGAAGACCAAAAAGAAAAAAAAAAAAGGCGTAGCTGGGCGTGGTGGTGCATGCCTTTAATCCTAGCACTCAGGAGGCAGAGGCAGGCGGATCTTTGTGGGTTCAAGGCCAGCCTGGTCTACAGAGTGAGTTCCGGGACAGCTGGGACTACAGGGAAACCCTGTCTCAAAAAGACCAAAAAATAAAATAAATAAATAAATAAATAAATAAATAAATAAAAGCATGTTGAATTTCACCAAAGGCCTTTTCTGCATCAATTGAGATGACAATGTGATTTTTGTCTTTGAGTCCATTTATATGATACTTATATTTATTGATTTACATGTACTGAACCATCCCTGCATCTCTGGAATAAATCCAACTTGATCATGATGGATGACCTTTTTGATGTGTGCCTGTATGCAGGATTTCTTTTAGATTTACAAATTTAATACAATATAGGTTTTTAAAGGATTCCCATATAATGTTCTGGTTCTTTTTTGTTATCTGTTGTGATGTTTCTCCTTTCATCTCTAATTTTGGTGATTCAGAGTTGCTCTTCCTTTCTTTTGGTTAACTGGGATAAGGTTCTATCTTTTTTCCTTTCAAAGAGCCAGCTTTTGAACTCATTGATTCTTTATCTTGTTTTCTTTGTTTCTATTTCATTAATCTCCACTCTTATTTTTGTTATTTCTTGTCTATTGGGTTTGGGATTCATTTGTTGTTGTTTTCAAGTGTCTTGAGTTGCAATGTTAAGTCATTTATTTGTGCTCGCTCTTTTTTTTTTTTTTTAAATGTAGGCACTTTGAGTTATAAATTTCCCTCTTAAGACTGCTTTTAAAGTTTCCCAGAGGTTTTGTTGTGTTGTATTGTCCTTTTCATATAATTCCAGGAATACTTTTATTCATTATTCAGGAGTTTGTTGTTTAATCTCCATGAGTTCATGTAGTTACTAGGGTTTCTTCTGGTGTTGATATAATGGTTATCGCATGGTGGTCTTATAAAATGCATGGAATTATTTTGTTGTTGTTGTTGTTATCGTTGAGGTTTGTTCTGTGCCCCAGTATGTGGTTGGTTTTGAAGAAAGTTTCATGGGGTGCTGAATAGAATGTATATTCTTTGGCCCTTGGGTGGAATATTCAGTAGATGTCTTTTAGGTCCATTTGGTGTATTGTATTGTTCAGTTCAGATGTCTGTTTATTCTTTGGCTATTGAAGTCCCCTACTAGTAGTGTGTTGAGATTGATCTGTTCTTTTAAGCCTTGTAGAATTGTGTTTATGAAGTTCAGTGCACCAGAGTTTGGTGCATATATATTCATGGTTGTGATGTATTTGAAGTCTGTTATGTCTGATAGAATAGCAACTCCTGCTTGCTTCTTAGTGCCATTTGCTTGGAATATTTTTTCCCACCCTTTCACCTTAAGATAGTGCCTATCCTTGAAGTTGAGATGGGTTTCTTGCATACAACAAAAAGATGGATTTTTTTTTTTCTTTCGAAATTCAAAAACATAGCAGAGGCATCCAGGGAGGGCCTTCCTGTCCTGGTGTAGCCTGGCGGAGGGCATCTCTGGGAGATAGAGGTCAAGTCTGCTAGCTGCAGGTCTTGTCCTTTTAAAGCCATTAACATCATGACACACCCTCACCCTCAGGACCTGATCTAATCTTGCTTCCTGAAGGTCCCACTTCCAAATACTATACATTATGAGTTAGGAAAACAAGGGTCCAAAATACCATAAAGTTTTTCTTAGATCTTAAGTGAAGACTGAGATAAAGTTGTTCTCTCTGCAGCCCCCTCCCACCCACCCCCACGCAACTTCCCTGCAGAGCTTGAAGGGTCCATCTGGGAGCAAGCACTCAGCTCTGCTTTTGTTCAGCCAAATGGCACATGAAGAATGCTGCACTGGCTACTGGGATGGCTTCCAGGTGACAGTGATGAGTTTTAGATTTATGGCAAGTTCCAGATCTCTGACACTAGTCTCAAGTAGGCCAGGCATGCTGGAACCTTGAAACACTGAGCCCGTGTCTTTCATCTGTATCCTTCGATGAGGAACCAATGGCCTTGGTCTCCACAAGCTCTCATGACCCATTCCTGCCCAGAGGTCCCATTCTCGACACTGTTGGCCTGGGTGGTGAGTTTCCAACATGAGGACTTTGAGGGCTACATTTCAGCCACGGTAGGCTGTGGCCCTCAGTTTGGATGGGTTGTTTTGAAGCTGTCAGCCTTCTGGGGTTCAGTTAGGCAGACGGCCTTAGCCCTATCTGCACCCTTCTTTCTGTTTATTCCAGGCTGTGCTTTCTTTTTCCTCCTCAGATATAAGTTGTCTTCCTTTGGAGTCCCAGAAATTTGTTAAACTTATCTCCTAGTCCCTTGCTTCTCTCCCCTCCCTTCCTGTACCGCCCCCCATTAGGTTGGCCTGTAGTCATGTCCCAGATTTTGTTTCTTTTTAGTTGTTACCAAAGGCAAAATTTACTTTGGAAAGAAAATTAAATTACAGATGCATGAAGAACAAACATTTAATATACCAAAGGCACTGTGTTATCCAATGTACTTAAATGTCAACATTTGGGGCAATTTTTAAGGTTTTCAAATAAATGGAATTATTAATACCTCTGTATAATATTTAAAACAGGAAAATAAAAGATCTTTATACCATATTTTCACAAACTGTTCTAAAGATAGCAAATATGTGCTCAATTGTTTTTCCTCTGCTTTAAAATAAGCTACCAGTAATTCTAAACCAGTCTAAAATGTTCTTAAACCAAATATAAATATTCAAATTGGCAAAAATGTTTTATAGTGAGTCATTAGCCTCAATGAAAAGCATCATAGCTAAGAAGAAATTAGTTTATTTTCAGATTCTGTGATTGGCTTCCAAAAATCCCTCATCAAGTAGAAGTACTGGCAAAATATCATATATTAAGGATCAGATCTAAATCTTTGGTATAAGCATGAAACTGTTACTGATAGCTTGATTTTGTTTCTTAATCCATTCTCCTAGTCTATGCCTCTTGATTGGGGAGTTCAGTCCATTGCTGTTTAAAGTTATTATTGAGAGATATATATTGCTTCCCATCATTTTAGTTTCTGTTTGCACCCTTGGTCTAGGCTGTTTTTCTACAGTTATATCTTCATTGACTATTTTCTGTTCCCACTTGGGTATAGTTGGTTCTTCTGTTCTTTGTATTGCTTCAAGTATTCTCTGAAGGGCTGGTTTTCTGGATATGAATTCTTTCAGCCTATTTATGTCATGAAAGTATTTTTTCTCAACTAGCATAGACATTTTTGCTTTGTAAAGAATTCTGGGTTTGCCAGGCATGGTGGCGCACGCCTTTAATCCTAGCACTTGGGAGGCAGAGGCAGGCTTTGTGAGTTCAAGGCCAGCCTGATCTACAGAGTGAGTTCCAGGACAGCTGGGGCTACAGGGAGACTCTGTCTCAAAAAGACCAAAAAAATAAATAAAAATAAGAAATAAATTAAAAAAAAAAAAAAAAAAGAATTCTGGGTTGGCATCTATCATCATTTAGAACTAGGAATACTTTGGTCCAAGTTCTTCTGGCTTTCATTACTTGCGTTGAAAAGTCAGCTGTAATTCTGATGGGCTTTCTTTTATATGTGACTTGTTTTTCTTTTGCAGCTTTCAGTATTCTTTCTTTGTTTAGAACATATAGTGTTTTTTTGTTTTGTTTTTGTTTTTTGAGACAGGGTCTCCCTGTAGCCCCAGCTCTCTTGGAACTCACTATGTAGACCAGGTTGGCCTTGAACTCACAGAGATCTGCCTGCCTCTGCCTCCCGAGTGTTGGGATTAAAGGTGTGCACCACCATGCCTGGCCCATCTAGTGTTTTTACTGTGATATGGCATGGGGGATTTTTTTTTCTGGTCCTGTCTTTTTGGTGTTGTATGTGTTTCTTGTATTTGTATGGGTATGTCTTTCCTTATTTTAAGGAAACTTTCTTCTGCTGGGTGTGGTGGCGCATGCCTTTAATCCTAGCACTTGGGAGGCAGAGGCAGGCGGATCTTAGTGAGTTCAAGGCCAGCCTGGTCTACAGAGCGAGTTCCAGCACAGCTGGAGCTACAGGGAGACCCTGTCTCAAAAAGACCAAAAAAAAAAAAAAAAAAAAAAAAAACGAAAAAAGAAAAAGAAACCTTTCTCTATAATACTGTTGAAGATTCTGGTCTAATAACATTATCCTGAGATTCTTCTCCTTCCCTCTATACACTATGTATGCATAGTTTAGTCTTTTTATGGTGTCCCAACATTTCCTTAATATTGGCCATTTGTTTGTGTTTTTTCTAATTTTTCATAATCTTTGCTTGAGTGGGCCAATTTTCCCCCTTTGTCTTCCAGTCTTGATATTCTAGTTTCTTCTTCATGCATTCTGTCACTAAGGCTTTCTCCTGTCCTTTTCTGACATGGCTATTGAATGTTCTCTTCCTTTTTCAGCCTCAGCTTTTTCTTCTTTTCTGCTTTTAATTCGTGCAAAGTTTATTTATTTATCTCTTTTAGTTATCTTCTAATTCTTTGTTTCTTTGTGTGTTCATTAACTTCTTCAAATTCTTTGATGCAAGTCTTTGATGGTTCTTTTTAAATTCTGTGTCTTGGTTACATCTGGGGAGTCCTCTTGTGCCTTCTGCTAAAGATTGGTATTATTTAGTGGAGTAATGTTATTTGGGTTTTTCAGGTTTTTTTTTTTTTTTCATTATTTTAGCATTGGATTTCTTTTTTGGTTGTCAGTCTGCGTATGAGCTCAAGTGTTTCTTTTGTAGTTGAAGACTGACTTTTTTTTCTTTATTCTTTTAGGTGCCTTCATTGTCTTTATTAGGTATGAAAAGCGGTTCGGTATGGGCTTCAGATTCTCACTTCTCATTTTGTACTGGAATTTTCAAGAGCTCCTCCAGATGCACAAGACAAACAGGCAGGTTTCAACCCACAGGGCCCCACACCAGGTGTTCCCAAGCTGGGGGTAGGGAGTCTGGAATGCTGCCACTACAGGGCAGTTTAGGGCTGTCAGCACTGAGCAGAGGTCAGCTTCATGCACTCACTGGGAGAGTGGAACCCATAGAACTGCCACACCATGTGGGGTCTGTCTATTGACTCTTCAGGGCGTTATATGTAATTCTTTTTTTTTGTTTTTTTTTTTTTTTTTTTTTTTTTTTTTTTGGTCTTTTTGAGACAGGGTCTCCCTGTAGCCCAGCTGTCCCTGCAGTCACTTGTGAGATCAGGCCTGGCCTGAACTCACAAAGATCCACCTCCTCTGCCCTCCCAGTGGCTAGGAGTTAGGTGTGCTTCACCACACAACCAGCTTATTGTAATTTTTTTTTAATTGATTTTTTAATTTTTATTTTTATGTGTATGACGTATGTACTGTCTGCGGGTAGGTCTGTTGTACGCCGTGGTTGTGCAATGCCATGGTGTCAGAAGAGGTGTTCGGACTCCCCCCAGAACTGGGAGTTTCTCGGAATTGAGTTACCAGACTGCTCTCATCACCTGGTGGGGTGCTGGGTATTTGAAACCTGAGTCCTGCGCAAGGCAGTCGGTGCTCCCAACTGCTAGAGGCCTCTCTCCAGCCCCTGCTTATAGTGTAATTCTTAAGGCATTGGCCCCACAGGTAAAAATTCAACCGATGTTGGGATCTCCAGAGGAAAACC